>WEKX01016321.1:0-53607 GCA_013390025.1 Pitta sordida | reverse complement strand
CACCCCTCAGGTCACACACATCCAGGTGTGTTTGCACACGTGAGAGCAGCAGCAGTGCTGGCAGTGGTGATGTGATCCCTCCTGTCCCCCAGCCGATGTCGCCAGGTCCATGGGTGCCAAGGTGGTGATCGCCATCGACGTGGGGAGCCGGGATGAGACCGACCTGACCAACTACGGCGACTGCCTGTCGGGCTGGTGGCTGCTCTGGAAGAGGTGGAACCCACTGGCAGAGAAAGTCAAGGTATTGTGGAAGCTTCCCCTTGTTCCTTCAGGGAGCACCTCTGGTGACAGAGTCTGTCCAGGTTTGAGCTCGTTCATGGAAGAGGAGAATTGAGCAGTGACACCAAAGGGAAGGCAGTGACATGAGAGGGGGTAGAGCCCCAGTGCTGGGAGNGCCTGTCGGGCTGGTGGCTGCTCTGGAAGAGGTGGAACCCACTGGCAGAGAAAGTCAAGGTATTGTGGAAGCTTCCCCTTGTTCCTTCAGGGAGCACCTCTGGTGACAGAGTCTGTCCAGGTTTGAGCTCGTTCATGGAAGAGGAGAATTGAGCAGTGACACCAAAGGGAAGGCAGTGACATGAGAGGGGGTAGAGCCCCAGTGCTGGGAGAATTGTTAGAACAAAGAAATCTTTTCTTGCAGCTACACCAGTTAAAAATGTATTAATTTCTGAATTTATTAATTTTCTGAATGTATTAATTTTACCAATACAAATAGTAACTTTGTCCAGGTCAGTGCATCTCTCCTGCTGCAGGTCTCTGAACTGCTCATTGAGGGAGATTTTAGCAATAGGCAGTAATTAAGCACAACTGATAAATGGGGAGCTGCAGAGCATGATTTTATTATTGTGATTATTCTCTTGTTTCATGTGGTCAGGCCAATTCTGTTCCTTCTGCATTTCCCAAAATACCTAGCACTGCAGCTGTCCCCCCAGTGAACACTGGTTTTTCTTCCATCCCCAGTTGGGATGGGAACTAAAATATTTCTTTGGGCTTTCCAAAGTTACCAAAACTACCTCAAACTGTGGGTACTGCTCTGCAGCCTGAAGTTTTCCTCTGTGATAATTTGCTTCCTTAAGAAGGTCTGGTGTCCCTGAGAAGGGGCTCTTGGGTGCAGGTGTGCAGTGCCCTGGGATCACAGGGGTGATCCCACTTCTCCCAGTGTGTACTGGGAGTGTCTGGTGATGGAAAATTGAAGGCCCTGACTCTTCTTAGTAGTACCCAGTGAAATATTCCAACTGCCCAGATGGCAGCAGGAACCCATGGAAACATGAGATTCCTTCTGAACACGAGAAAACACTTTTAACTGGTAGTGGTGAAGCTCTGGCCACCCAGAGACATTGGGGGGTGTCCATCTGAGGAGATACTCAGAACTCAGCTGGATGTGGTCTTGGAAAACCTATCCCAACTGACCCTGCCTGACCAGGACATTTGGGCTGGATGATCTCGAGGGGTCTCTGTCCATCTCAGCCATTCTACAAAATCTCTGCCCTGGAGAGATCAGAGAGCCATGGAATCCCAGAATGGCCTGGACTGGAGGAACTGGGCAGAGACACCTTCCACTATCCCAGGCTGCTCCAAAGCCTGTCCAGCCTGGCCTTGGACACTCCCAGGGATGGGGCATCACTGATTTCTGCCTTGAACCATCACTGTGCCCCTCTCACCTCAGCACACATCTCCCTCTCAAGTTACCACTATATCCTGAAATGAAACACTACTCAGTTCAACCTCGAGCTGCAGAAATAAATCTGAAGGCAAAATTTCCCTTTCTGCTCCGGTAATGGAGACTCCTTGGCTGCCTGTCTACTCTGTCCTGCTCTTTGTGCAGTGTCCTGAGGTTCAGCCCCTCAGTGACCCGTGTCTGTGTGGGGGGTGTGCAGGTGCTGAACATGGCCGAGATCCAGACCCGCCTGGCCTACGTGTGCTGCGTGAGGCAGCTGGAGATGGTGAAGAACAGCGACTACTGCGAGTACATCCGGCCTCCCATCGACCGCTACGGCACCCTGGACTTCGGCAAGTTCGACGAGATCTGTGTGAGTGCAACCCCTGTCCCTGCCCCACACAAACCTCGAGATCTGTGTGAGTGCATCCCCTGTCCCCACACAGACCTGGTGCTGCTAATTAGTGCCGGGGCTGGCGGAGAGGAGCTGGCAGAGAGTGAATAATTGACACTTCAATGATGCTGTGGAATGATAGCGTGGCTGGGAGATTGGATTAGCAGCAGAAATTGAGTTTGTAATCTTGATTATATGATGACCTGTGAAGGGATCAGCTGCCTGGCTCTGTTTAGTGACAATTCCTCCTCAGTGAAAGCTCCTGGGTGTCTGAGTTGCTCTGGGCGCTTGGGGTTCGTCTCCCCTTGTTCTGGAGTTGGAGGATTTGCAGGGTTCTGTCAGGGAGGCTGTGAATCCCAGAAATGGAGGGAAACGTGGCTCAATCAATGACTTAACACTTAGTTAATAAATCACCATCCACAATTCCTCTGCACCTGAGAGGGGGTCAGGAGATGGCACCAATGTCAGTGGGAGGACTCTGTAGAAAAGGTCCCACCAGGTTCCACATCGCTGGGCCTGGGTCATGTTTGTGTCAGAGCCCAGCGTGGGCAGAGCTGACCCCAGCTGTGCAGGGAATTGTCCTGGTGACAGAATCCAACAATCCCAACAGAAATGTCCCTGCCCAGGTGGAATCAGCGGTTCTGGCTCAGTGTGGAAGTGATTTTACTGTCTCTTTCCATTCTTTGCCTGCCTTAACCATGCAGGCATCTTCAATTTTCATGTGTTCCTGCAGGGCTCTGCTCTCCCAGGCTGGAAACCCACCACTTCTTCTTTCAGTCAATCTCCTTCTCAGCACAGTGAGAACCTGGGATGCTCCTGAGGCTGAAGATTGATTTTTCCCATCGAGGCTTATAAACACTGACCAAACTCAGGAATGGAGTTAAGCCCTGCAGCCTCACATTTGAGAGATTCCTCAGGATACACAGCAGCTGTTCCAAACCACCAGCTGATTTCCCCAATATAAATATTTTCTCTAGAATATTTGGTGCCTCCTGGCTCTTGGGCAAACACTGCTGGCTGCCAATGGCTCCAAGAGTTTGCTGATAAATACATAATGTTCTTTCCTAGTGGAGTGCCCGGGCTGGTTTGAAATCCTTGACAGACAGGTCTGGTGGTTCATCACAGTCGCAGATTGTGAGCTGTCACATCACTGCTCTGTCTAACGTGGTGTCATTAAAGAGGTTTGAAGACACAGGGCAAATTTTGTCAGGGGAATAAAACTTGTAAAAGTGCAGCTTGTCAAAGATGGCACTGACTGTGAGCCAGTTCTTGCCATGAGGCACTGCAGGGATGGAAGGGCACCACCCTCCTGGACCCTGGAGCTAAATAACTGCTGTCCACAAGGCAGCTTTAAACTGTGCTGACCTTAAAGGAGAGGGCAACCCAGGCATTCCTTTATGGCCTGGGAAATAAGGGAGGTTTCCATTTCATCTGTGTGCCTGGATTTTACAGCAAACAGAAATGGGCACCATGGTTTAGTTCCGAGGAACTAAATCCCTTCCTCTTGTCAAACCCCTCTCCTGTCTCAGCCCAAAGCTCAGCTTCTCAGTTTTAGATCAGCCTGACTCAGCCAGTTGTAGAACTGTCAGGCCCCTTTTCTCCTCAGCAATCACACCCACCATGGGCTGGGAAGCTGGGGTAGGTTACAGGAAGTGAATTCCAGCCTGAGAACTTCCCATGCTTTGAACCCTCATCCAGATCCCAGAGGAGAGACTCCTCCAGCTCAGCCAGGGCTGCTTCCCACACTCAGAGCTGCCTCACAAGGTTTGGTGCTGCTCCAGCCCCAGGACTCCCAAAACCTCTTGCTCTGTCTTTTCCATTTGATTTTTCAACACCATTTCTACTGCTTTGTGAGAAAAAGAGTAAAACTTGTCCAAATTGGGTCTGGTTTTCCCAGTTGTTTCCATGCTCAGGCCAGTGCCATGTTGTTATTCCAAGCACATACTACTTTACACTTTTACATGAGAGGAGGGTGAGTGGGTAGGTTTGGTGGGCTCCATGTGCCATCATTTCTACTCCAACATATTCAGTGGCTTCACTTATTGCAAGAGATTTTGGAACCAGGTGCCCTGTGGGAACTTTTCTTTACTGGAAACTTTTCTTGATTCTTCTTGAGCCAAGAGGGGAGAAGACACAAATGAATTTGGGTTAGGAAGGGCATATCCAGGTGCATCCTAAGCTCCTCTTCCTGTGGCACTGCTCAGTGAGGCTGAGGCTGGAAGGCAGCAAAAGTCACCCTGGCTTTGGGGATAGAGCTCTGGAGTCCCTGCTGAGGTACAGATTATGTGGTGGTATAATGGGGTTTTAATTTAATTACTTTTTTTTCCTCCTGACTCTTTTTTCTTCCAGGAAGTGGGATATCAGCATGGGAAAACTGTATTTAATGTCTGGTGCAGGAGTGGAGTCCTTGACAAGATGCTGAAGGACAGGCAGGAGATCTGCAAGTCCAAAACTGATGTAAGTGCTCAATGAAAGGCTCAGGGCTGGCACAGGGAGCAGTGGCTGCCCCAAATCCTCCCTCTGACCTCACAGCTAGTAGTGAAAACTGGATTTTAGGCAAGCAGAGGTGGGAAAAGTTCTTCAAAAATGGCTTTCCTTTAACCATGGCCTGGATGAAGGAGGCCCTGCACTTCTCTGACCATCAGTACCAGTGTGACCAAGGAGTTCTCAGCCAGGTCCTGAGCCCTGGCACTGCCTGTCCATCCCTCATTCCTCACCTGTGTCCTCAGAAAGTGCAGTGGGGGCTCTGAAAGCTGCTGTGCAACAGGTCCTTCATACCTGGAGTGAGTCACAACACCCCTGTCCTCGAAGGACATCTTTGATGATCCCTGTGGTTCCCTTCCAACTCAGGATATTCCATGGTTCTCTAAGGGAAGGCAGGATTTCACACGCAACCTGCATTCCCAAGACACAAGGCTGATGTTTGTGTTTACATTCCCTGCTCCATCCCCACTCCCTGAGGGCTCTGAGAGCTGCTGGCTGAGCTGCTCCTGGAGCAGAGGCTGTGCCTGTGCCCTGCAAATCCTGGGAGATGGTCTGTGAGTTCAGGGAATGGTCACATTTGTACCCATGTGCATCTGGACTGGCTCCCTGACCCATCCTGGCCAAGCACAAGGGACCTTTTGGAGTTGTTTTCCCCTTGTGCCACAAGCTCAAGGTGGTACATGGATGTTGTTCTTGCTACTAGAAACGTGTCTGCCAGGGATGTGTCTCTCCCAGAGGATGTGAATCAGGATGGCTGGCATGGATCTCGAGCACTGCTGGCTTTCAGGATCTGACTCAAATAATTCTCAGGTGCTTTCAGAAAATTTGATTTAAACCCTTGCTGGAGTTGTGTTTTTAGCCAAGAGTTAAAACCCTGCAGGGATGAAACTTCCTTGATTTGTTGTTTTTCTCCTTCACTCCTCTGTTTCCAAAGGCTGTTTGTGGAGCCCTCACTGAGGCTCTGCTCAGCCTCTGGTGCTGTTGAGGTTCCAGGTGTCACAAACCCTGTCCTGCCCAATTCCAGCACATCCAACCCCTTTAAATTCCTGCTGAGGGTCAATCCCAGGCTGTGCAGTGTTGCTGTGTTGTTATAGGTGTCAGATAAAAATCCCTTTACAAAGCTCAGCCTCTGGAGCTGGTTCACAGTCACTGACTAAACTTCTTGGCAGGGAAGCTGCAGTTGTTTTGGAGAAACAGTTATCACCTCTTTGAGGAATTGGGTAATATATCACAATATATGGGCTCACTACCCTTCCCCTCCTTTGAATCCCTCTGATTTGAAACCCAAGTGCTACAAAGACTTGATGTTTTACCCAGTAATTCTTTCTCATCTTTGAGAGAGAGGAGGAAGCGAGCAGTAATATTTTAAGTGATGGCCAAAATGAATCACAAGTGTAGTTGCCTCCCTGAGGGAAGTCAGCTGAGGTGAACAGTGACAGGGAGGATTTGCAGCTCTCCAGAGGTGGGTGCTGGAGCACTTTGGCTCGAAGTGAGGTGGTCAAAGGAAGGGCAGGACAGGCAGGGAGGGGGTGATGCCCGCGTTGGTGCCCTCAAGCCCTGTGTGCCAGAGTCACTGAGGGAACAGGAGTGGCTCCTGTGGGGTGAGATGAGTGCTGCCCTCCTCTCTGGCCGTGTGAGGGGAGCCAAGGGGACTCACACTGCTGATTTCCCATCATCCTGGCCAAGCTGCCTGGCAGAGGGAGGGCCAGCTCTGGGGGAAACTGGGGTGCTCCACAAAGCCCCCAGACTCCTCAGTTCATGATTTCTTCCTGGGAAGATGAATGTAGCTGGATGAGGAGGTCCCTCAGTGTGAGCTGGAGAAGGCAGGTCCCCAATCTGCCTCTGACACCTCGTGATCAGATGTGATGGGCTGGGTTTGGGTTTGTGTATGAATGTCATAAGGAGAAGTCAAGGGAGAGAATATTATGTGCCAGAGATGGTTGTGTCCTACTTCAGCCTCACTTTTATCACCAACCAGCAACAAGCTCAAACATGCTCACTGCTGTAACAAACACTTATTTTAAAAAGAGTGATCTTAGAATGATACAGGGATGGAGGGGAGTGTTTCAGTTGGATCCTGGTGCCACAGCTGTGCACCCAGCAGCACCTTCAACATCGATCACATCCACCCTGGGCTTTGTGGCACTTCACTGCCCTGCAGATCAGATGTGTCACCTCCTCCTTGCAGACACAGCACTTGATAATGAGGCAGCAAGTGCTGGTTGCTGAGACACCAAGAGTCTGGAGATAACGGGGCTGGGACAGTGACTCACCAAAGCTCCCGGTTATGGAGCACGAACTGGGGCCTTTGTGCCTCCCCCAGCCTGGCACTGGGACTCTGCTCCAGGCTGTGCTCCCAAGGACCTGAGGGATCATCTCACCCTCTGAAAACTCAGTAAAAACCACATTTTTTTGTTTTTAATCTGCCTTTTGTTCCAGTAGATTTATTTCTATAAAGTAATAAGTGTTGCAGCTCCCACTGGGGTGTTTGTCTTGCTTTACTTAGTCCATTAGAGTCACTTAAGTCCTTTAGCTCTGTTATCTTCCAGGGATAACAGCTGGTATTTTTAACTCGCCTTTCATTAGTGAAGGTTTTGATGTTTTATGTGTTTTAGTTCTTCATCTATTTCTGGAGCATTCAACATCTGAGAGCCAAACGTGGTTTCTTATCGTCGTGTTTCCATGTCGTGAGCATTGAATTTTTATTTAAAAATACAGATACTTAATCATTTAGAGACTTCTCCTTTGCTTTGATCATTCAATCCCTCTTCATCTTGGCTCCAAAATGCAAATACTGAAGGCACAAACAACAGGAACCTTAGATAAACCTCACTTTGAGCAGCCCTTACTCTTCCCCTGCAGTATCATTAATTGGATCTCCTTAGGGAAGTTTTGTCTACTGAGGTGTTATTCATAGTCAAAGCTAAATATAATCCAGCAGACTACAATAGTAACTGTCTTTCTCCTCTCATTTGTTTCCTAAAGGATTCTTTCCCCCTGGAGGAAAAAAAAATTATCAGAAAGGTTTGAGAGTAGATTTCAGATGGATCTGAGACGCTTGTTTGCTTTGTATTATCTGATGGGAGTGTGGTTTTGTCCTGAAAAGGAGTGAGAGGAAGCATTTAAACATTCAGTTCCCCTTTGTAAAGCCTCAGATGAGTGTGGGAAGGGACTTGATTCCCACAAGTGGTTTTGCAGTGCTGGTGCCGAGGCTTTGGGATCATCTGTGGCTCAGTGACAGTGGCAGCTGCTCCCGTGGGTTTGGTCACACCTCCTTCCCATCAGTCTCACCACGGGAGCTGCTGCTGGTTTTCCTGAGGCACCTGCAGGGTTTTGTTCAGCTGTTCATCAAGTGCCCTGGGCTTGTGTCCCACCCAGAGCTGATCCATGTCTGCCCCCAGAACAGCCTGGCACGTGTCTGCCCCGGTGCTCTGTGCAAACACTTTGTGCCCCTGCATTTCCGAGCCCAGGGACCTGCTGTGTGGGCTCTGTGTGGTGGCCACAGGCTGCAGGTGTCCCTCCCTCAGGCATGTGCCACAGACTGAAGGTGCAGGAGCTTTTCTTCGTGTCCTGGCAGATGTTTCCCTGGGACCATTCAGGTTGGATGTTCCAAGTGAGCCTGAGCTGACTCACCTTCCTGGCAGGTCCTTAATGGTCCCCCTGAGCTCCTCAACTTCTTTGTGTTCCAAAGTGTGTGTCCTGAGCTGCTGCTGCTCCGTTTCCTGCAGGAGCCTTTCCCTTCCCTCCCTTTTCTCTGCCGTTGCCCCACCAGCTGTTTGTCCTGGATCCACGTGGTGCTGTAGCTGTTCTAAATTCATCAAAAGTGGGTTGGAGATGAAAGGTCAGCTGAGAGCTCTGTGCTGCAGCAGGGATGGGCTGCTGCTGGGACCCCACGGGGGTTGGATCATTCACAGGATTGGTGCTCTTGCAACAGGGGCCAAGAATTGTTCCTTAAACCCTGTGTTAGGAAACTGCCCTGTCTGGGCCTTTGGAAAGACAACTGGCACAGCAATTTCCAGTGTTGATAATGTTCCCTCTGCCAGGTCTTCCCCATCCCTCTCCTCTGGGATAGGAGCTGTTTTATACTCATTAAAATCACTGGGTTTAAGGAAAGGTGAGAGGTGTTCAGGTGTCCACTGGTGACCTCGTGCCAGCCCCCAAGAGCAGCTCATGGCACACCGGAAGGCAGAAATGGTTCTTAAATGCCAAAGCTGGGGTTTCTTAGAGGAGAGACTGGAGCAGAAACTTCTCAAAATAGAGAATGTTCATCCCACTGCTTGGATGAGGCAGAGTGAAAACAGAAAGTGTTTATTGGGAAGAGGAATTGCAGTGGGAGATGTGTCTCTGGGGATCATGTACCTCAGGTTCTTGCTGCAGTACCTCCACCTCTGTGGCTTGCTGGGGTCCCTGGAGGGGGTCCTGGTCACCCCAGTGCCCACCAGTCCATGCAGCTGGACCATGTGTGTGTGTCCCACCTGGGCACTGGGGCTCCCTGGGGGTTGTACCTGGCCCAGTCAGTCCCTCTTAGAGAGTGACAGTGATGGAGAGCAAACAAGTGAAGTGAGCTCTGTCTGTCACAGGCACTCTGGTTCTTGTCTCTGGGGTCCTTTCTGCAGTTTGCCACATTTTTAATGAGGCTTCTTGTTGCCTGGATGGAGTGGGAGCCATCAGAGCGTGTCCCACTGCTGGCACTTGGGAATCCCATCCCTGCCACCAGCCCTGCCTCAGCAGAGCTGCTCCGAGGATTTCTCACTGATGAGTAATGGCTTTTGAGGGGGCAGTTGTGGAGAATTCGTGTGTCTGGAGCTTTGTCTGTTCAGGATCATTTTGATGCAGTCCTGACTTGTTTGGATGTTTTCGTGTGTATTTGTTCACACACCTAAAACTTCTTCTCCCTGTGTTCCAGAACGTGACCTGCCCCACCACCTCCTTCACAGACCTGGCAGAGATCGTGTCCCGCATCGAGCCTGTGAAGGCTCCTGTGGCAGATGGTGAGTGCAGGGATCAGCCTTGGGACGGGCAGGGGGAGGGATGGCTGCTCACCCCTCCTCTGGCTGCTTCCCTGGTGTGTGCTGGGCACTGCTGGCCAGGGTGGGCTGTCCCTGCTGCCCCCCTCCCAGGTGAGGATGGCAGGGGATGTCCATGGGAAGATTTCAGCTCTCAGCCTGTTTCTGGGGGGAATAATCCCCACTCGTGTCTCATCTGAGTGAAATAGTGACACGAGTGGCAGCTCCTGCACTTTGGGGGTTTCCATCCCCCCTGGGCCAGCCCTGCCCTTGCCATGGCTTCACCCTCAGCCCGTGTCCTTTTGGGAAGGGAGGGGGCTGAGTTAAAGCTCTGCCTGAAGGATGTTCTCCCTGCAGCACGAGTGGGATCAGGAGTGACTCACTGGTTCTATTGCTGTTACAGGAGCACCAGTGAGCTGATGAGGAGCAGGTCCCAGTGCCCTGTGCCAGTGCCCTGCAGGGCAGCCCCTGTTCATGCCATGACTCCCATAACCAAAAGGATCAGGGCTTTGCAGGCCCTGAGCCCCCTGAGTGTGTCACCAGGCCTGGAGCTCTTGCTGAACAGTCTCTTCCCCTCCTCCTGATTCTCGTTCCTGCAGAGGGAAAGCTAAAGTTAGCAGTGCTCCCATCTGTGACTGTTTGTAGAGATGTCCCTGTGGTAATTTGAAATGCTAATTACAATCATATGCCTTATGAAGAAAATATTAATCAAATGTGGTTGAAGCAGCCATTGTGAACAAGAGTGAAGAGTTCATGGAATGTGGTTATTTAAGGCTCAGGCACTGGGACCTGCTCAGATTTAACCAGTGCACTGGGACAGATCCTGCTGCTTTAGATAGTTCCTGATTATTCCTCTCATGAGGACGTCCTGCTTTCTGCTGGGCAAGGGCAGGGACACGAGTGGAGCAGAGGGATGTGTTTAGAAAACAGATGTGGCACATTTTGGGCTGAGGAAGGGCTGAGCAGGAGCTGCCAGGGCTGGGCTGGGCAGGTGCCACGTGTTCCTCGTGGCTGCTGAAATATCTTGGCTGTGGAGAGCCCAGGGGAGGGAGAGCATGGCAGGATGTGCCTGTGGGCACTGGGTCATGAGGGATCCTTTGTGCTCATGTCGTGGGTGGCTCCATGTGCCACCTGCAGGGACCTTGCCCATTTTTGGGTGGCAGAGGCTGCAGTGGCATTTATCAGAGCACACAGTGCCCCTGAGATGGCATCACTTTTGCCACAGAGGTACCTGAGCCATGGGGGGAGCAGCTGGAGGTGGCACCTCCCTGGCAGTGGCCTCAGGGCTCTCAGGTGGCTCCTCTTGGTTTTGAGCTGCCCAGGGTGCTGGTGGAGGTGCTCTGGCAGCTTGTGGCCCATGTGGGGAAGGGGACAGAGTGCCTGGCTGTGCAGCTGCACTGACAGAGAGGGGGGAACCTTTGTTCTCCTTGGAAATCCCTTCCTGAGGGAGGTCTTGGAGCACAGCTCCTGTTATGACACCAAACTGCAAGTCTCAAGCTGGGTGGAGAAATTATGTCAACAATTTTGTCCTGAAGAAAGCAAATAAAAGGCTCCTGTTCTGATGGATGGGGAAGGGTCTGCACAGAGGGTGGGAGGCCTGGGTGGGGCAGGAGCTGTTGTCTTTGGGGAAAAGGCTCTGAAGTTTCTTCTCCACTCTTAAGCAAATTGAGAGCAATGACTAAAACCATGTAAAAATTACCAAAGGGAGCCTGTCCCTGAGGCAGGGCCGAGCAGAGGGTCCCTCAGTGCCAGGGCACAGGTGACTGCAGCAGAACAGCAGCTCATGGCCCAGCTGAGCCACTGCAGTGTTGGTGACCCTGTTCCACACACTCCCTCAGCTGGGATTGTGTTCCTTGTGTGCTCTGTCCCTTCTCTGGTCACACTGCCATCTTTGGGGTTGGCTGCCTGAAGGAGATCAAGCACTTGGAGCAGTGGCTGTTTGGGGAAAAGGATTTATCAAAGAAAAACATTAATTGTGGTGTCCAGTGCCTGGGCCTGCAGTGCAGCTGGAGCAGGAGGCATCCCAAAACCTCTCCTGGGACACAATTACCAGGCACTGGGTCACCCTCTGCATTTTTGCTGCTCAATATGGAGCAGCACTAATACAAATACAATATGAAGAAGTGCCACCAGCCACAGAAGCACCAAGCAGATCCCTGGGCAGGGAAGGGTGCCCTTCCTGCAGGGAAGGTGTTCCCCTTGCCAGGGCAGGCTCAGGGATTCCCTGGTGGAACCTCCTCTTGGGTGTCTGTTTTTTGAGCTGTTTGTGTTTGGGTGTGGGTGGGTCGAGCAGAGCAGTGAGGTCTCAGTCCTCCTTGATGCTTCTGGAGGTTTTCAGAGTGCTCAGGAACCTGAGGAGGAGCAGGGTGATGGAAGGTGACGTTTGGGGACAGCAGGGCCACCTCCTGTGCTCCTTCCCCCCCTCCAGCACCCAGAGCTGGGGTTTGTATCTGTAGGCAGATTCCTGTTCAATGCTGAGTAGTGCTGAGCAAACCAAGGAGTTTGGATTTGATGGCAGCCAGTTTCCTTGGAGGCACAAACTCCAAACTCGTGTTTGTGGTGTCTGTTGCTGTTCCCACCAGTTTTTCTGGGGTGTTGATCAAAGATCAGCCTTAGTGGTTTTCATAGAAACTGACAATAATTCTCTGCTCCACAGTAAAAATAGCATTAAAGATAATAAAATCAAATCAGGGAGACCAAATGTCTTTAATCCCCGTGTTGCAGCAGTTGGTTGTAGTTGTCGTGTTAGGAGGGAAGGCTGTGGAACAGACTGTGCTGTTGTCTCCAGTGTGGAGCAGATGCTGTTGGCAGCTCCCAGGAGAAATCCTGAACCAAGGATCCGGTTCAAACCCCAGCCACGTTCTTCGCCCTGGGCTGAATCCCAGGGATTGCTCCAGCGGCTCGGAGCACACTGGAATTAGGGAAGGGCTGGAAGAATTGGTGTCACACAGACATGGGAATGTTCCAATGTCATTTGCATGCCCAAAGAACTGGTGCCAGAGGAGGAAGGTGCTGCCAGCCACGGGCTCAGCCTCACTGCCAGCGTGTCCTGGTGTCACACGTGGCTGGGACAGGCTCTGCAGGGGCTGCTCATAAAGCCCAGCCCAGCAGGTTCATTGAGTGGTGAGTTGCTGTGGGGAGTCAGCCCTGTCAGGGAGTCACAGGATCACACAGTGGGTTGGGTTGGAAGGGACCTTAAAGCTCATCCCCTCCCACCCCTGCGATGGGCAGGGACACCTCCCACTGTCCCAGGCTGCTCCAACCTGGCCTTGGACACTCCCAGGGATGGGGCAGCCACAGCTTCTCTGGGCACCCTGTGTGAGTGGCAGCTCAAAGGCTCCTGGAGCTGTTCCACAGGTCTGGATGGGCTGAGGGGTGGGAGACATCAGCTCTGCTGTGAGGGACCATCTCCCCACTGCCAGTCTGTGTCCCTCGGGCTGAGCAGCTGGCACCCACCAGGATGGCCTGGCCCGTGTGGGCTCCTTGGGTTCTGGGGGGCTCTGGGACACCAGTGCCCACAGAGGACAGGGTTTATTCTGATGTGGCTGCAGAGCTGAGCTCTGTGTTGGGGCAGCCCCAGCTCACAGAGAGCTTTGGCACTCACCTGGTGCTCAGGGGCAGCGATGGTTCCTCTCCCAGTTTTCTCTGCCTGCCAGTTAAACCCAGTTCTTTTTCTCTCCTGCCTCTTTAGATGAGTCAGACTACCAGACTGAGTATGAGGAAGAAATTCTGGACACCCAGAAGGATGATTATCTGGATTTCATAAGCAACCAGGCTGAAGAGGACTCTGACTCGGTACAAACTTCCCTGGAAACAGGCAGGGCCTGGGCCTTGCTGAGTCCTGGGTGCCCCGTGGCAGGAGGACTGGGCAGAGCTGAGTTTGCTGTTCATGAGAACAGACACTGAATGGCCAATGCTCACCCTGCTCAGGCCACTCAGCTGCAGTGGGAAAAGCTGCACACAGTTAAATCCTGCTCCTACAGCTCCTTGTGGCTCCTGAGCTGGGGCAGGGCTGGAGGGGCCGAGGGAGCTGCTTCCTCCAGGAGCCAAAGGGAGGATCTGCCAGCTGCCTATGGCTGCCTGAGGGGTGGGTATGGCAAAGATGGTTCTGGAGAAGGTTAGGGAAGGAGCAGAGATGTCCAGCAAAAAGCCAAGAGGTGACTGGCACAACTTGGGCTGAAGGAAACTCTGAGTACAGGGGGAAATACTGCCCTGGGCACAGAGCTGAGCCCACCAAGAGCTGTGCAGGGAGAGGGGGGAAACTCCACCCTTGCAGATACTTGGAAAGGAATGGATGCCCCGAAGAACCAGCTCCAGCACTGGACTCAGCCCTGCTTAGAGCAGATGATGGGATTGTACCTCCCAGAGGTCCCTTCCAACCAAAAGGGTTTGATTCTGAGGGGCAGCAGGTCCATCCTGAGGCAACCCTGCCCTGTGAGAGCAGGTGTGAGCCACAGCCTGAGCAGGACAGCCTGGACAGCTCCTGTCCCTGGCCTCAGTGTGCTGAGCAGGAGAGGGAGGGAGGGTGGTTGTCTTTGCTGGCCTTACCTGAGCTGGTGGGAAAGAAGAGGAGGTGGAGGGGAAGGGGACGGATTTTATCCATCAGAGAGGACACAGAAGAATTAAGTTGTGCTTTCTTCCCTTTTTTCCTGTCAGGATGAAGAGATGGAGCTGAGGAAGCGCAGGAGTGTCCCCAGCACAGAGGGGCAGGCGAGCAGCACGGGAGAGCCGGGATAGAGCTGGGGACAGTCTGACCCTGCTGGCCCAGAGTGACACCCCACCCTCCTGACAGCAGCCCTATTTATTTATTTAACACTTTACAGAACCTAAACAATGAAATAAGAGTTGATCCTTCTCCAGCCAGGGCTGGGCACAGCCTGTGCTGTTCCCAAAGGCCTTTGGAACTCCGGGGAGGGGGTGGCTGCCCTGTGCCATCAATGTCCTGCAGGTGCCAGGAGCAGCGGCCGAGGGGGAATGAGCAGCTCAAAGCTGCTGCCTTGACTTTGCTGTTGGATGTTTTAGTCTCTGTTTTGACTGTGAAGGCCCAGAGAACGGTTGGGATCTCCCCCTGCCACGTGCTGAGAAGGCCCCGAGGAGCAGCACTGGAGAGAGGGAGGGTTTTGTGGGTCACAGCGTTGTTTTCTTCTCATACCAATCAGGTAACTCTGTAATTAACTCCAGCCACGTCCTTGTGAGCAGCTCTGACAGGAGCAACTCTGAATGTGCTTCACTTGAAATCCAACCCTAAGAAATGGTTGTGAAGAGTGGCCATGGAGCTGCTCCCTGGAGTCATCAGCAGAACATTCACCGATGGATCATGGAGCTGACACTGGCTGGGCAACTCTGGAATCACCACTTGGCTTTGCCCTGTGAAGTAAAATTATTTTGCTGGATTGAAATGTCTGTGTTGTCCTTTGTGTTGGGTGCTGCAAAGAGAAGGTTGTCAGCAGCCAAGAGCCCAACCCACCTTTGCTGACACCAAACAAACACGGGCAGTTTTCAATTAGACTTGCAGAGAAACGTGTGTGGTCTCCAATTCCTCACTGCAGCAGAGTCACTCAGGGGGTTGTCAGGCACTGAAAAGAAACCTCCAGGGCTGGAGCAGTCGATGGGATTTGGACCTTGTTCGTCCCCTGGGGGTTGCTCTGCTTGTCTCCCAGCTGTCACTGGCAGTAGCCCCCCTTGGCTGGATAACCGAGCTGATTGTTGCTTTGTGTAAACTCTCCTGCTCAGCAGGAGCTGTAGGTGCTGTTGCCTTGAAGGGATTTGTCATCTGAGCCGAGCACTGAAGATGCTCCTCAAATCCTCCTCCCCTGAGCTCCCCGGGCCCTCTGATGTTCAGTGGCAGCTGCTGGCAATGCCTCAGGGCACAACCAGGGCTGGGCAGCACCTTGAGGCCACAAACACGGCTGGTGACACCCCTGGGGACTCTGGTGGCTTTAAGTGCTGTGAATTGTGACCTTTTCCTGCATTTAATCTCTCCTGGCACAGGCTCTCCTCCACCTGCCCTGCCTTGAGCTTTCCTCTGTCACAGATCCCAGACTGGTTTGGGTTGGAAGGGACCTTAAAGCTCATCCCATCCATAGGCAGGGGCACCTTCCACCATCCCAGGCTGCTCCAAGCCCTGTCCAACCTGGCCTGGAACACTTGCAGGGATGGGGCCATGTCCCTGTGCCCAGGGAGGCTGTTCCTCCTCAACAAAATGGTATTTCAGGTGTCTGTTGTATGTTCAGTGTGTCTGTTGGGGGAGGCTCAGCAGTGCCTCAGCCCGGAGCTGTAGCACTCAGGCAGTGGGTAATTTGGGATCAGAAAGAACAGCAAATGTGCATTAATTTTAAATGCACCATAAATGGCACATTTTTTTCCTTGAAGAAGGCACATCAGACGTGATGCACAGCCCCAGGGGGATGTGTGGAACAAAGCTGGAGCTGCTCGAGCAGCCCTGACCCCCCTGTGCCTCCCTGGGCAGGGTGGGTGAGCTCTGGGCTGTGCCTGTGCTCAGCACGTTGCTGCTCCATGAGTGGCACAGGTGGCCCCAAATGCCCTGTGTGTCCTTGGGTGTGACTGCCAGGGTGCCGTGGACCCTGCCGGACCCAGGGAGGCACAGTGAGGTGTTTTGTGGCTGGGTTTGCATCCAGTGCAAGGTTTTCACTCCACCAAACCTCTCTCTGGCTGCCCCAGGGCAGGGCACTCAGGGGAAGGTCTCAGCCGGTCCCTGCCATTGCCAGGGGGGCTGTTTCTGCATTTGGGAGGTGAATTTGCCCGGGTTGTGCAGGGTGTTTGTGTGTTTGGATGTGTCAGGACAGGACACGTGCGCTGGCTCTGGTGTCCTTGGCTTCATCCCTCTCAGTCCTTTCCCTGTTCCCCCTGGTGTGGGGCCGCTGCCCCAGTGTGTGACCAGGCTGGTGCTGCTGTCCCGCTCCTGAATTAGGTGCTGAATTAGCTGGAAGTGGCTGGTGGGTGACTTTTCTCCCTTCTGCAGAGCAGAGCAACACCAGCCCTGTGGCTCAGCCCTGGCACTAAGTCACCTGGTGGCTGTAAATTCCCTCCCTTCCACTTGTCTCCTCCCTGGAAACAGAAACCTTTTAACGAAGTAGAGCTCAGAAAAGCTTCCAGAGCCGGGCTGGCAAAGTGATGTGCCCCAGGGATTTTGGGGGTAATGAGGCAGGAAAGAGCTGGTGAGGAGGAGGCTGTGCCAGCCCCATGGGTCCATGACCAGGATGCAGCCAGGAGAGCTGGCACAGGGCAGTACAGCCAGGCAGCCACAGCCACCACCCAGGCTCCTGCTGGGACGTCTACTTGGTGCTGAAGGAACTTCTGGTCCCTGAGAGCAGAGGGGAGAGCTGAGCCTTGCAGAGGTCGTTGAGATGAGTGTGTCTCGTTCTGGAGCTCTTCTGTAAGAAATGAACCTTCCCGTGCACTCTAAGTGTCAGGAGAGAGGTTTTCCAAGTGCCCAAGAGCTGCCACACTCGTGGAGAGGTGTCTGTGCTGGGGCTGTTCCTCGGTGTGAAACGGGCAGTGGGAGGAGAGTGTTCCTGCTCATGTCCCTTGCAGTGAAACTGGGGCAGCAAGTGGGGAATTTAAAGCACTGGCAGAGGATGGATGATTTAAAATAGTACCTGGCTGGTGTGACTGGTAACACCCTGCCAGCCCCATCCCTTGAGCTCCAGGATTGCACAGCCCCAGGGAGCCAAGCCTGACCTCGAGCCCTTGGTGTGGCAGCTGCAGAAGGTGAGGACAGATCCATCAGTGGCTGGGCCTGATCCCTGAGGGAGCCATGGGCAGGATGGGCACCAGAGCCTGGGCACAGAGCACACACCACAGCAGCTCCTCTGATCCCTGGCCAGGCTGAATGGGTTTGGAGCAATCCAGTCTAGTGGAGGGTGTCCCTAGAGATCAGATTTAAGGTCCTTCCTAATTCAGTCTGTGATTCTCTGATGGCCACAGTCCAGCTGGGCCGGCTGCACAGTTTGGGCCCCTGGGAATTTGAGCTGCTGAAGGGAACTCCCTCGGGCACCCAAACCCAGGCTGTGTCTGTGCCGCTCTGGGAGCTGCTGATTTTACACGAGGCAGGAGAAAAAGTGGAAAAGCAGAGCCCAACCAAAGGCTGTCAAATCCCTGGGGGGCTGCACCCACCTGGGGAGCCTGCACATGTCCCCACTGCCGGCAGCCCTGGCTCCCACAGGACCCTCCTCCCCCTCCCCTGGATGGGCTGTGAGGATCCCCAGACAGGCAAAGCAACATGTGCCAGGAACACGGTGCCCTGAGGGAGCCATTCCCAGGGCCTGCAGCATCTTGCCCGGCACGTGGCCGAGCAGGGACCCAGTGGGGCGAGTGCTTTGCCTTTCCAAAGTAGGTCACGCCGTGAACTCGAGCGGGGTCGTGGGCAGAGCTAAAAATACCAGCAGAGCCCAGAGTTCCCCACAGCTGGGAAGGGCCGTGGCCTCACCAGGTCAGACTGTGGCCACCAGATGCCTCAACTCTGGCCCTGTCCACAGCATCACCGCGGCCCTTGGGCTGCCCCTGGCTCAGGAGCAGGGGATGGAAAAGCCCCTCCTGTGGCTGCAGGTCCTGAATCCACCCAAGGAAATGTCTCTGTGCTGGTGGTGCATAAATCACTGCAGTTGGGCCCCTGCTCCTCACACAGACCCTCCCATGAGCCTTGGATGTCTCCTCTCCAGCCTCTTCATCTGCCTCCTCAGGAAACCCCCTGAGCTTCCCTTCATCACGTCTTAACAATTACTGGCAGAAAGTAACGATGGAGAGAGGAACATAACCCCAGCCTGATGCAAGAGCTCAGCAAAGTGATTTTTTTTTATACTCTAGAGAAAGTGGGTGCTTTTATTTTAGTGTTGTGCTCTAGGAGGGCACCCAGAGGATGGGGACAAGATGTCTGCAGCGTGCCTGGCCCCTGTGGAGATGGCAGGAGGCTGCAAGCTGGAGCCCATCCTCAGTCCTGTGGGGTGCCTGCAGCTTGGGGACTTGTCTGTCTCCTTTGGCACTGCAGCTGTCCCCTGAAGCCACCTCCAGCCACCTCTGATGTCCTCTGCCCAACACTCCTCACCCTGCAGGACTGTCCTTCTCCTCATCCTCTGTCTCCAGTCTCTGCACCCAGGGCCAGCACTGCAGAGCTGAACTGATGCAAAAGCAGCTGCCTCTGACTTACTTTCCCCTAATGGTATCTACTTTTTTTGCATCCCATTCTTTTCAGATGAAACCTTCCCTCCCATCTCTTTTGGAGGAAGCCTCTCCTCCGCTGTTTGAAGAGCTGCCCTATTTTCACGCTGCCGAGTGAAAATGGGGTTGTGCACAGAAACGATCCCAGTCGCTCCACAGAACTTCTCTGTCGTAATTATTCACTGCCAGTCCTGCTTCCAGCAGCTGTATAATTTATCAGCTGTGTTTGGTGCTCATTTCTCAATCAATGATGAAAACATTGATTAGTGTCAGGCTGGGACAGGCTCTGGCAGAATCCCCCTCAATCATCTCTGTTCACTGACGAGCCCTTGTTTTTGGAGCTGGGTTTGCAGCCCTCCATCCATTTAATGTGGGCTTTATTGGGATTGTATAGAGATAAATTTGTAATTAGGGTGTCATAGGATATTAAGTCAAACACATTGCCAAAAGCTAAGCAAATAATGGCTACATGGTAACCTTTGTCTACAAACTGGTAATTTTCTCAAAGGATGAAGCCAGGCTCATTTGACAAGACATTTTCCATTACACCACATTGATGGGAGTATTTTTAATCCCTGAATTCTATATTAATCGAATCCTCTGTGTCCTCTCTGCTTTTCAACCTGAATGTGTCGTGCTGGACCGACCAGCTGTTAACCAGGGCACCTGCCAATCCTGGCACCTCCCCACAATCCCAGCTCCTGGAGCAAAGGCAGCTCAGCTTGGCTGGGCTCAGCCACTGCTCGAGGGCCCTCAGGTGCAGATCATGTGGATCTGCTGCTTTAGAAACCCCACAGATGTCACCTGAGATGCCCTCGGTTGTTATTAGACCACAGACATTTCATCAGCCTCGTGTCTTCCATTTCCCATCCTTTCCAAAGGCAGAGGACACTCCCTGAAGGCCTTGTCACCTGCACAGCAGCTCCTCATCCAGGAGTGCCGTGGCCTCTCCAAGCTGGGAGATTTTCAGAATTCACCTGGGGGATCCTTGAACAAGGCAGTGACACTTTTTGACATCAGTCCTGCTCCAGACACCTGAGGTGGCTCCTGACCAAAACCCTCTGATGCTTCTCTGTGAAGTGATTCTACAACATCATTGATGTGTCTTTTGTTTCTAATAGAGTGAACAATGTTTTGTTGAGGTTCGGTTGTGGCATTGCCAGACATGGATTTTCCTGTTTCCCCTCTATCAATATCTCTCCTCCATAGACTGTTGTGGTGACTGCTGCATATGGATCAGTATCTATTCCTTTCTCCTTCATATATAGAGTCATTTTGCTTCCAATGGCTGTTTTCAGGATTACCAACTTCCAGGATGGGCTTTCAGCCAAAGCTCCACTTTCTCGACTGCAATATCAGCTTTTATGCCCTGTTGCAGGCTCGGCTCTAAGAACTGCTGATTTCCCACTCTGCAGAGGCTTTCTTCCCTTCAGTTCTCGTAATTGTCACCAGCTCCACAAGGTCTGTGAAGATGCTGGTTCCACGAGTGATGAAGAGCCCAAAAAGCCCTTCCCAGGCCATGGGAGGGGAGGTGACTGTGCCACATCCTGGGCAGGAGCAGCTCCAGCTGGTCACATTGGGAGCCCAGGGAATGGGCTGGAGTTGGGGCAGGGCAGGGGCAGGTTGGATCTCAGGACAAGTTTGTTCTTCTTCCCCCAGAGGGTGGTTGGGCACTGCCCAGGCTCCCCAGGGCAGTGGGCACAGCTCTAAGGCTGCCAGAGCTCCAGGAATGTGCTGCTGTGGCTTCCCCCAGGTCTTTAATTTTTTTCCTGGGGTGAATTGGTACCATTTCACCATTTTCAGCCTTTTCTCACAGGCTGCACTTTCACACCATCTGATTGTTCCCAGCACTCCCTCCCCTGGATCACCACAGCCAGAGCCAGGCTGGTGCAGTCCCAGCCCTGTGCTGGCACATCGCTGTGTTCTCATGCCCTGGCATTCATCTGTTCTGCACAAGCACAACACTTTGGACTCTGGTTCAGCTGAAGATTTTCAGCAGCATCCAAGTCCTTTCCTGCAGAACAGCGATAGATTCAGCTGCTGCCCATCCCAAACCCGCTGCCAAATCCCACTCAGCACTGGTTTGATTTCAGTACAAACCTCTGGGGCAGCTTGGAAGTGGGGCAAGGAGAGCAGAATGGACAACCTCCATTGTGGCCACTCCTCTCCTGTGCCTTGGGCTATTTGAGTTATAATTGTGTAATTTGTTATCCTTGCAGCAGGGTCTAAGCAAGAGGCTCTGTTCTGCCTGTGCCTTCGTGTGGTGCTCCAGCTGAAGCAGATGGCACCTATTTTGCTACCCCCTGGCCCTGAATGTGTGTCATCCCTCCTCACCCTCCAGCTGAGCTTTCTGACTCATCCCTGCTCTGTGCCTGCTCCTTGGCCTCGCTCTGTGCAGGATCAGTCCCCACATGCCTGAGCTGCTGCCCCCTCACACAGCCTTGTGATGGGCAGAAGCCTTGGAGGGAGCTGTTCCTGCCATGCCCTGGGCTCCCAGGACAGTGGGTGCTGCATTTCCACCTCCGCCTGAGCCCTTTTGCCAACAGTTATTTCATTTCTGCACCCAGCACCTTTAGGGTTGGACGTGATGCAGAGTTTTGGGGCTGAGGTGTTTCCAGAGCCACAGTCACACAAACTTTCCTTCAGTCACAACATTTTTCCTTCCATCTGATCCAGTCACTCCAAACTTCAGCTCCTCTGCTGCTGCGTGGTACCAATGTCAGGACAAAGTCAGGCTGATATTTTGCCAAACAATGAAATACTGAGGTGTGGATGGAGCAAAAACTGAGTAATCACTGAATCACTGAGCAATCAATCCCCATCTGAGCCGTTCCTGGAGCTGGTTCGGGAATCCCGACCTTGAGGAACCTCCTCTGTAGGGCCTAAGTCCTGCACACCCACAGCTGCTCAACAGGCCCTGAGGTGCTAGGATCCCTGAGAGTCAAACATGGCTCTGGTGGGCACAAAATAGTTTCCCTTCACCAGGAAGGTGGTGGCCCATGGAAACACAACCCCTTGGGAAGGGGATCACTGTCCAGAGAGTGTCTGAACATGGCCAAGCAAAGTTTCTCTGCACAGGCACCAATCCTGCTTCCAGCAAAGACCTCCAGAGAGTCTTCACTAGTTCTGTGAGAAGTTAATGTTCTCCACAGATGGCATATCCACGTTGTTGTTTCCTTTGCTATATCAATGAATTTTATTTTTAATATTACTTTATTCTGAGGTAGTTTCAATTTGATGCCACTGATGTAGCCAAGAGGACTGAAAAGGTGTTACCACCCTGCTCAAACCCCTCTGGCTGCAGACAATGTCCTGGCTTTTGTTTCTCTCCACCTGCTGTATCATTTTAAGAAAAGAAAAGGAGATATATAACTTGCTGTTCTTGGAATGTTCACTCTCAGAAATGGGGTGTCTCAAGCAGAGTCTTCCTCTCCTGGGCAGAGTGAGTTCCCTCACAGGGATTTAGGAGCAGGCTTTGAAATGATCCCACCCAAGGGATGGACACCAAGCACAGCAGAAGTGGAGGATTTAAAAGCTGTGTGGATGTGTCACCTGGGGACATGGCACCTTGGCAGTGCTGGGAGAGCAGCTGGACTCGATAATCTCAGAGGCCTTTCCAACCTTAATGATTCTGTGATGCTGATACTCCATGTTTCAAGGCCTCAGTCCTGACTCGGCTCCCATTTGCAGTAGAAATCCAATAAATACCAGGCATGGCTGAGTGGTGAGACATCCCTGTGCCTTCCATGTGAGCCCGTGTCACCCGCCTGTTGAACACGGGACAGAGTGTTGGGAAGGCAGCTCAAGATTTCAGCCAGCACAGTAATAGCTAATTGAGTGTATTTCAATCATGAAGGAAAGCAAACTCCACAGAGTAGAAGGAAATTGCATCTTAGAGTAATCTCAGTGTGGGTAGATAATTAGGCCTATATTTCATGGGAACATTTGCTGGGCAACATAATGAAAAGGCCAGCAACATAATTTTCTTTAAGTAGTGTGATGCCTCCCACTGGGGTCGTGCCGTGCCTGGGCTGGTGCTGCAGTGCAGGGAGCAGGGAAAGGCACTGCCTGGCCAGGGGCTGTGGCACAAGGATGTGCAGCTGGAGCTCATCCCTCCCATCTCCAATGTCTGCTCAGAGGAAGCTCCTGAGGCTCCTGCCCTGCTCTTGGCGAGAAGGCGGCGAAACAACCCCTCAGCCTTGGCACCTTCTCACCTCTCGGAACAGCAGGACCAGCAAAGCTGCTCAGGTTGTGCCTGGGGAGCCAGACAGACCCAGACCAACCCAGACCAACCCACTGGAAAGCCAGGCTGCTGCCATGGACTCAGCTTGGAAAAGCTCCTGCCCCAAGTCTCTGCTGAGCCGGCCTGGGAGGTCAGTGGGGGCCGAGCAAGCGACTCTGTGTCTGGATCTGAGGGACACACAGCCCAGGAAAGCCCCTCGTGCCCAGCCCAGAGCAGGGAGCAGGAGCACCTTGTCCCTGTGTCACACTGGTGCTGGGATCTGCCCTGAGGCGCTGCCCTCACCGCAGGATGTGCCCCCATGTCCCCCCAGGATGTGACTCTGCACGGCAAGGGAGGTTCCAAGGCCTTTCTCAATTTGATTTTTTCCAAATTCCACATTCTCCACCTACAGCTAAGCACAGAGCAACCCTTCCAAATCCCCAGTCAGGCCCAGAGTGGCTCTGGTTTGCCCTGCCATGCCCTTGGAGCAGACAGATAATATTCAACAGTATTTGACCTCTTCATAATGCTGGTAAAATTAGAAGACTTGGAAAAAGGCAGTGACTGAGGAGGATGGAGGGGAGGGTTTAATCTCTGAGCACAGACTAACCCTGTGATCAGGGTTTCAGGGGTCCCAATTCCCCTCTCACCAGCCCTGGCCTCATTAACACAGTGGGACTGGGATGTGTCCCATGGCAGAAGACAAGGTTGAGAGGCTGATCCCAGCCCTGGCAATTACTGATTAGACCTGCTACTAAAAATAGCTGGGGGTGAGCTGGCCAGCATTTGGGTCTGAGTGCTCAATATCCCAGCTGGTCCAGAACTGGTGATCCAGTCATCAGGACAACCTTTGGGACTGTGTTTGAACAAGCTCCTCTTTCCTGATGCCAAATGTATGTAAGAACAGCTCTGTTCAAATGAATCTGCTCAAAGCAAAACCATAATTCTTGGCTAAGTCCAACTTGGTAGCTATTGATGCTGTTTCAGTGATGTATGGCCTAATTTTAATTATGCCAGTGTTGGGAAAGTTGTTTTCTTACACCGCCTTGTTAGAGTGAAGTTTCTAATCGATGAATTTAACAGCAACATCTTGAAGTGACTCAACTGGCCAAGCAAGCCAGAGAAACCTTTAGTTTCCCAGTGCAATTGGTCTTAACCATTATCCTCAAACTCTTTCCAAACAGGGCTGTGCAGATAAACCCCATCAGCTCCTCCAGCTCTCCCAGTGCCTTGGTTTTACCAGCCTCTCTCAGGGCTGCTGTGGCTTGTCAGGAGAGCTCAACTGGGGCAGCGTGTTTATGGACCATGGGCACATCAGTTTTTCTTCTCTTTGCAGCCTGTTGTGCTTTGCCCCTCCAGTACCAACATACTTGGGCCAGTTTTGTGCAGAGATATGGGAGCAGAGGGCAGGGGGATGAAAGCATCCCTGTCGGAGCCAGTCCTTTCCCTTCCACTTCTGCTGCCTCAGCACAACACGGTCTGGGGAGGCACCTGCACCTCGGTTTGAGCTGTGGTGATGATGTACAGCCCTGGGGAGGGGGTCCCACCCCTCCCTTGGCAAAGCTGATCCTGGCATTCTGCCCTGCCCAGGAACTGAGTAACCAACTGTGTTCAGGGACCACAAAGGATCCCGGTCTCCATCTGGAGCACAGGAGCTGCAGCCATCTCACAGGCCATTAAACACCCTGCGTTACCCTGGGTTTATGCTTCCCACACTGCTCAGTCCTTCTCTCCTCATCCCAGGTTTGTACCCCATGATGAGGCACAAAGGCAGTTTTGGGGAGGGGAGATGATATTCAGCTGAACCTGGAAGACAAAGGAGGCCATTTCTGAGGATCAGGATCAGTGCAGAGCCCAGTGCTGGCGGAGTTGGGATTGTTTTCCTCCTGAGTGTCTATCTCTGTAATTTTCTCCTCCAGATATCCTGAGCCATTTTATTACTCAGTTATTTGCTCTCATGAGGTGAGACTCTTCACATCATCTCATGTATTTATGACCACATGACCCTGAATGCCTTAACATCAGCAGCAACATTTGTCATCCCTTGTTTTCAATTCCTTCTCAAGATTTTTTCTGAATACACTGAAGTGAGCAGACCTCCCCAGGTCCCAGTGGGGCTCCATTCCAGTTCTCCCTCCGTTCAGGAGCCTGTCTATTGAGAGCTGCTCTTTGAGAATTCTTTAGCAGGGGATTTATCTATTTCCAGCTTTTTCTGTTGATCCCATGGTAGCTGAGTTCCTGTAGGAAACTCTCATGACAGGCCTTTTGGAAATCCAGGCAGACTATACCACATCAAGTTCTGTAATAGATTCCTTTATTCCAGGAAAATCAACTTTTCTTTCTTCTCAGTATTTCAGATATGTATATCCCACTCTACACAAACAAGATTCTTTATTACAGTTTCCATTTGCCCAGGAGGGATCCCAGACTTCAGGGCTTGTCTTAACCCCAAATCCTTGCCATTTGTCACCTTGAAGCCACCTCAGACACAGAGGCTGTTACACACACTGATTACACACTACAATTAAGTAATTAAACCGTTTCACCTCTGAGCTCTCAGTGAGCACTTAGGTGAACCATCCAGCCTGGTGAATTTGCACTCTCTGGTTTGGCTATTTATTCCTCAACTTCTTCTGCTGACACTTGAACATGAGCCAGATCCAATGGCATGTCCATATAAAGATGAATTTTGGCACGGGAATGGCTCCAAGCTTTTCCTCGCTGAGTACAGATGCAAAATATTCATTGTTTTTCTGTTCTGACCTTATCTCCTACGAATGCTTCTCTTGCACCGTGGCCAACTTCTGACTCTCCAGCCTCTCCAGCTTGATGTGTTTGAAGAAGTATTTATTATTGTTTGCCTCTCCCTTTTGCAGGTTGCTGCTCTGACTGGTTTTAGCTTGATTTATTTATCTTTTTTTTTTCCATTTAAATAGTCAGGATACACATTTTTTGCTCGTTTAGCTGAAAATTACTTTTCTAAATACGAAAAGACTGGTTCCTTAAAATCTGAGAGTCAGAATCTGACCTAAGAAATCTGACCCAACCAGGTTTAAGGTTCTGAGTTTGCCACCAGACAGAGATGTGCTGTTTGGTTGGACACCAGATTTTCAGGTGTGACACATTCTTATGGACAAACCCGACCATTGTTTGGGATGGATTTTTGCCTGGCTTTGGGCTTCAGGGCATTGCACCTTCCCTGGTGGAAGGAGGGAACATTCCTCTGCGATTATTTTGGCAGCTGTTTTGGGATGAGCTGCCCTGGGCTGACACGAGCTGAGCTGGCAGAGCCCCAGAGTGGAGGTTTGGGGCTGGGGTGGAGGGACTGTGATGTTCCTTTCCTGTGTGCCTGTGTCTGGAAGGCCTGTTGCCATGGAGAAGCGATGGGAACTGTCTGCCTGGCTCGCCTGACTTCTTTCCTTGCACAAAGCATCGCTCCAGCTGCAATGAGCGAGGGCTCCACTGCATCTTCTGTGCCACTCGGGGGGAACCCAGACCCCCAAACACCTGAGACAAACCCAAGGGAAGGAAGGAAACGCCAAATGAAGGTAGGGAAGGAGCAGAGAGCAAGAGTGGAACCTGCAGGGAGATGGGGAGTGCTGGTGGGGTGCTGTGATGGAGCCAGGGGCACACAGACCAGCAGGCAGAAACAAGAGAAATTCCCGTCAGGAATGAGGAAATCTTTCCCTGGGAGAGTGGTGCAGGCCTGGGACACGGATCAGAGCACTGGTGGCATCTCCATCCTTGAAGGTTTTCAAAACCCCTGAGCAGCCAAAGTGCCTTCAAAGTGAGTCCTGCACTGGGCTGGGCCCTCACTGACCTCAGAGAGTGAGACCTTGCGGGAAAATGGGCAAAGGAGAGTTGGAGAGAGCTCCAAAATGCATAAATGTGGCAGAGAACAGTCTGAAAACAGAATATAGAGGCATCCCTGCTTTTCAATTTCAGGAATTGACAGTACTGGGCAGAGCCTTGTGGAAAATGCAACTGCTTGCACAGCTCAAGTCCTCTACAGCTTTATTTATTTATTTTTTTAAGTTGCTCCCTCAAAACAGATGGGTTTTGTCTCATTTTCTGCTGTAGGAACTCTTTGGTGACATGACTGTGCGACAAATACTGGGGTGGGGGATAGTCATGGTTAGAAGGTTAATGGGAGTCATCCTCTGTGGGCAGAAATCCAACGCTCTGATGCTGGGTATTGTTTTGTACCTGGAAAATGTCACTGTGAGCAACTCTGGGGTGTTTCCAGGTAGATCTGGGGGGATTGTGTCAGGGATAGCATCAGCAATACCTCAGACTTGTCTGTTAGATTGTTGAGGTTTCTTGCTTTGATTTTTTGTGTGCTTTTCAGTAACAGCATTTGCCTCAACTCGCAAAATATTTAACAAAGAACATTTTCCCCCTCTAGTTACACAGCGGGGAAAGAAAAGGTGGAAGGCACAGGCAAGAGGCTCAGGTTGACATTATTTTTAAAAGATTCCCATGTATTTCTCCTTTCTCCCATTTTTGACTGTGTGTGCACCTCCCCATCTCTGTCTCTGTGTTTCCACGGCATGAAGCAAGGCTGGGCATCCATCAGATGTAGCAGCTCTACCACCCTTGATTTCAACACACAGCACTGAGGTGTTCCTGCCCAAAAACCTGTTCACCAAGGTGGGATTGAGACCATAATGATTAAAGAAGTCTCAGCACTGAGTTCAGCACTGGGTAACAGCAGAGCTCTGTCCATCCTCCCTTCAGGCAGCTGCTCCAGCCTAAAAATCATGGAGATGTCTTTATTTTGCACGCATGGCACTTTTTCTGCTCCCATCTTGAATCTCAGCAAAGATACAGCTCCAAAAGTTTGTTACTCACAGAGAATCCCTCGATGTATGTAAAGTCCTGCTCCTTGTGTCCACACACAGCAGGGGAACTGGGGACTTAATTAATCTTTTTCTTCTCTCTACACAAATGACTTTATTTTTCACCGTGTAGATTAATAGACCAATCAGTTAGACTTAATTTGTTCAGATTCTCTTATGTTTTCTTGCAGATTTGACTTTGGAGTCTATGGAGAGAGAGAACTGAAGCTTTCCTGAAACTTTTGGACTCTTCCTGCAGAGTTCTCTGAAGGACAGTGAAACCTGAGTTTGTGCTCCAGCCCTTCCTCAGGTTCTGATGAGACAAAATGTGTCTGTCTGTCACTCCCTCTCTTCACAAAGCCTGGAGGAACTTTTATTGTCTATAAAACCTCTACCCCCCTGTCAAATATTGTTGAATGAGTTGGCACTGAATTCCTGGGATTTGTGCGTTCATCTGCAGTGCCAGGGGACTGTCCAAGTGTTTTTTCTGGATACACATATTATATGAATTGTATTTAAGAACTCGCTGCTTCACTCAGGTGCCCTGAAAGCAGATTTATGAAATACTTGCCAGAGGAAAAGCACTTTTCCAAACTCTCCTAGGGGTCAAAACCTACATCCATGAAATTGATCTGAGGGCTGGAACTTTTTTATGATGAGGGTGGGGAGGCCCTGGCACAGGGTGCCCAGAGAAGCTGTGGCTGCCCCATCCCTGGGAGTGTCCAAGGCCAGGTTGGAGCAGACTGGGACAGTGGGAGGTGGACTAAGTGATCTTTGAATGTTCCTTCCAACCCGAGCAGTTTTGTGATCCTATGAACTGAAAATCTTGAGGTTGCACTGACTGAGAGGTCGATCAGTTCCTTGTGTTGGGTGTTTTCGAGCATTCGGTGACTTTGAGGCAGGTGTTTGCTCTGGCAGGTGACACTGGGGACAAGGAGATACCTTGGGCTGTGTCCACCCCATGAGTGATGGGACTCTGCTGCACTCCTGCGCTGCTGCCAACACAGCTCCCAGCTGTGGAAAATAAACCATGTGTAAAACATTTCAGCCCATCTGTCAAAGGCTGGCTGCAGTTTTATATCAAAATAACTTCTTTTTTTTTTGGTTCCACATCTGCTTCCTGACAGGAGCTTGGAGGGAGCATCCCCTGGGCATCCCCTTTGCCAGCCGATGGCTGGACCTTCACCTCAGGTAGGACGATGGAATCACAGAGCAACCTGAGCTGGAAGGGACCCACACGGATCACAGAACTACAGAATATAGTAAAATAACTTCGGAAGGGACCCACCAGGACCACCCAGTGCAGCTCCTGGCCCTGCACAGACACCCCAACAATCCCACCCTGGCCCTGAGTGTTGTCCAAACCCTCCTGGAGCTCTGGCAGCCTTGGGGCCGTGCCCAAACCCTGGGGAGCCTGGGCAGTGCCCAACCACCCTCTGGGGGAAGAACTTTGTCCTGAGATCCAACCTGACCCTGCCCTGACACAGCTCCAGCCGTTCCCTGTGTCCTGTCACTGTCACAGGGAGCACAGACCGGAGCTCTCCCTCACGAGGGTGTCCCCTCAGCCTCCCCTCCTCCGGCCGCAGACACACCCGGGGGTCTCCGCACCCCTCCCCATCATGTCAGGGGGACGGAGGAGGCGCCGCCGGCCAAATATAGCGGCGCTTCCTGGGCGGCGGGGCGGGCTCGTCCCTCCTTCTCTCCCTCCCTCCTTCCCTCCCTGCCGCCGTCCCTGCCTCCTGCCGCAGTCAATGGGNGCATGGGCAGCCGCGGGGCCCGGCGATGAGCGCTCCCCCGGCCGCTGCCCCCCGCGCGAATATGGGCACAGCCGTGTCCAAAAGGAAGACGCTGAGGAACGAGGCCATGTCGTCCGTGGCGGCCAAAGTGAGGTGGGTTTGCCGGGGGAAGGGGCGGCTCCGCTCGGGGAGACCCGAGAGCGGCTGCGGGCGCGGCCCCGGGGTTTGTCCCTCGGAGGCATCCCGGGGTCGGCAGCCTTGCTGCAGGGGAATGTGGGGGGACCCTGCCCTGGCCGGCAGCTCCCATCTCCCCAAAGCCAGCTGGTGGCAATGGGTGACTGTCCCCCCTCAGCCTCCGGAGAGGTGACTTGCCTCAAAGATGTCCCTGGTCCGGCCACGGCACCCGCAGGTTTTATTTGCTGGGTTGGCAAAGGAGCGTGTCAGGAGTGGGTTTGTCAGGGGTGGATCTTTGTCATCTGGGGGGATTGTGGAAGCGCGGTCGGTTCGCTCGGTGGTTCCTCTCCCGGCGGCTGGAAATGCGTGTCCGAGGGCAAAGTCAGCGGCTTCCTCTGGATGGGAACAGCCCTGGGGAAACCTGCACCCACCGCCGGCAGTCCCGAGCCCTGCACGGACCGGTGGCAGGATTCGGGTTCTGTGTTGTGCCTGTTCTGCTCTGTGTTGCTTGTCCTGCGGTGTAGCGTGTCACTCACTTGTCAGCTCCCGCTGCTTTTCGGTGTCCAACACGGGAGATCCGAGAAAATACATTCGCGGCTCGATTTTATTTGGGTTTAAAAAGCTGTCAGAGGCGAGCTTTGCTACGGTGCCCTTTGCCCGGGGAGGTGGAGAGGACCCTTCTCCCGTTCTGCAGCGCAGGTGTCGGGAAATCACCCGGTGCCTGTTCTGGGGACATTGGCGCAGCTCTTTAGCTGCTCCTACAGCACCGCTGTGCCAGGGGGTAGGTCTGTCACTGCTACACCTGCACCAGTTGTTCGCTGCTGGGAAAAAAACTGGGGAGAAATAAACTTTTTGGCTGCATTATATAACGCCTTCCTTGTGTCAGACCAAATCGCATTAGAATAACCTGGAGTCGTGCAGGACGCGATCCGTGTTGCTGAGATCTCAGTCACCTCCCGGTGTAACTCAGCACTACGGCATCGCTGCTGTGCTGGGAGGAGGGAGAAGTCTCATGGCTTGAAGGGATCCAGAGGTGTCTGTGTATTGCCATCTGCTTGAGTTGTAGAGAAATCCATCCTTCAAAGTCTGGAGTGGCTCTAGACAAAGCTCTCTTGGGCAGAGCCCACAACTTTTCCCCACGTTTTCCCATGTCCACCAGCAGTAATGGGAACGTGAGCGCTTCCAATGGCTCTCCGAGGTTGGGAAGTGGGATTCTTTTTTGGTGATGTCAGCCAGGTGGATGTGCAGAACTGACGTGTAAAGCACCATAAGTGCTGTGATGGGGCTCTGGGAGTGGGATTAGACAGTCACACAAACAACATATTCTGTCGCTGGTAAGATTTCAAATGGTAGTGTGGGTGTTTGGGAGCGACTAATGTGTTTTGAACGTAATGACTTGTTAGCCTACACCGAGGTGGGCAGATGCTACTCGGGTTGTATCAATTGTGTGGAGTCTGGGAGGTGTCTCCGGGGTCCTGCTTTGCCACACACCTGCTGGAACTGCTGACAAGCTGCAGGTACAGTTGTGTGGGAGTTCTGAGGTGTCTCTTGGTGGTGTGAAATGAGGTGGTTTGTGCAGAAAAGTTAGCTGGGCTTGGGCTGGGGAATGTCGAGTCCTTGAGGAGTGTCTGGTCACGTAGACCATGGCACAGGACAGGCGGTTTTATGTTTCCCTGCGGGTGCCCTGTGCTAGAAATGCCCAACCCAAAAAAAGCAGGGAACTTGCTGAGGGGCTCCCTGCAGTGTCCCTGTGCACGGGGAAGGTGCTGTGTCTGTGTGCATCCATCCTGCTGCTCCAGGCACGCCTCAGTCCCTGCCTCCTGTGGGCTCTGCCACCCTTGGAATCTCTACAGCAGCGGTGACCCACCTGCTCCAAGGTTTCCTTGGGAGCACATCACACACAGATCCTCTGCTCTGCCCTGCATCCTCCCCCAAATATCCCCCCTGTCCTCCTGTACAGCAAGGACTCTGCAGGACACCAGATAAGGCTACAGAGACGGACTGTTCTGTCCATCCCACGAGGGCTGGGGACGCAGGTCACCTGTGTGGTGGCTCTGCTGCAATGATCAGGTGCCCTGTGGGTGCGGGCAGCTGTAAAATCCTGTTCTTGTGCTGCAGAAGATGCCTGGGATCTCTTCTCTGTTCATATATCCTGAGCTCTGCCCTGCTCATATTTCTCATGACTTTCAGGGAGAGAAGAATCACCTGAAATTCGCTGCGAGTCCAAGTGGACATTGATGTATGTTATGAATGGCTGGAGTGTGTGTGCACAGAGCAAGGAGCACGGTTGGTTTGCTGGTGTGAGTAATGGGAGCTGAGCACAAGGTGCAGGCTCCCTGGATTTTTAAATCAAAGCCTCTGCGCAGAGACTCAGGGGAGTCTCCTGGCCCAGGAGAATTAATTAAGCTCCGTGCAAGCTTGTTGTGTGCTGGGTCTTTCACGAAGCTCCTTCCAAACTAACAACAAGGTTGCTGCGTGCAGCAGTTGTGGAGAACATCCTGGGTGCTCTCTGGAGCCCTGTTCTCCTGAGGGAGTTGCAGTGCCCTGTGTGGGTTCTATGCACAGGCTGGGGAGTGGCTGTGCTTGGCGATCCCATCGGGATTGTTCGGGTGGGAGATCTCCCTGTCGGGCTGTTTCCTCCCTGCCTGTGCTTTTATTGCCCTGCAGCTCCTGGGCTCGGTGCTGGAGGCAGGGATGACGTGGTTGTCCTTGAGCCGTGACCTTGGTGCTGCCCCTCGGAGGATTCTGCAGTTTGGGCTCACGCAGGTTTCCCTTCGGGGCCTGGGGGTGCCTGGCACACCCTCCTTGGCTTCCGCAGCACTTCCAGGGGTGCAGGTGACCCAAAGCCCTTAGGAACGGGCTGCCTTTGCCCCTGCTGCCTTGGCACCTACAGAAGAATACTGGCACACTGTGAGGAAAGGTAACACAGGCACCCCCCAAACACCAGGCGGTGGAAGGGTTTAGGAAAATCTGTTTTCAGAGGCAAGAACAAAGGTTATGGTGTGTACACCAGGCATGAAAGAACGTGCTGCTTTTCCCTCTCCAGGCTTTCCTAATGCCTGGCCTGGCCCACCCTCACGGGGCCTCCGAGGTTGTCTGTGGAAAAAGTTATCTTTTCAAGGAGTTCACTCCTCTGCAGGGCAGGAGAAGGAGAAGCATCAAGTATCTACAGGAAGAGGTTCCTTCCAGGCAGCAAACCCTTCCATGAGCGGCAGAAATTTCTTAGATCTTCTGAAAAAGGTTCCTATCCCTACACCCCCCAAATGTGGCAGTAAAGGGAGTCTTTCCGTAGAGCTCTGCTTTGTGCTGTGCTGTTCCTTGGGAGGGTGTGACAGTGTGAGCAAACAGACATTCACGCTCTGGCTGGGGGTTCCAGAACCATCTCTCCTTGCTGTAGCCAGCACGAGAAATGCTTGAGTTGAGTGTGAGGTTCATCTCAGCCAATTTCAGGATCTGGTTCAAGATACTCCACCAAGAGGGAGGAAGGATTTGGTCTCACTCCCTCTCTCCTGACTAGAGAGGGGTGGAGAGGGGGTTTGCACATGGCCAGAAGCATTAATTGCTGTGAAAGGGTGAGTTTTGCACTGACGGAATGCCGAGGTACGTGAACATGTTCTGTATTCCAGGTTTTTTGCAGTGTGAGGGATTTTTGGCTTGGCTTGGGGGATTCTTCATGGTTCTTTTTTCTTCAGCTCATAGGTTCTTTTTTTCTGCTTGTGAATTTTCTGGTGAGTGGTATGAACTCTCTCATTGCCTTTCTCTTTCAACTTCTTCCCTCTCTCCTCTCTCCTCCTGTCCAAACTTCGTGATTATAAAATAATCCCTAAACTGTGGGGTCTTTGACTTTAAGATCCATTGCTGACATCCTATTTCCCTTTCTGGAGAGTGAGATTTTTAAAATTAAAATATTTCCAGCTCCCATCTCCCTACATAGACATTTCAGAGAACTAATTTTCACCAGGGTATTGTTACTATTAGGCTTAAACAACGTAGGTGTCAACAGTCTTTCCTGACTGAGCTGTTAACTGTGGATATGCTGGAGGTGTTCCCTGCTCTGCCTGGTGACAGGAGCAGGATTGCTGCTGTAGGAGGACGTAGGACCTGATGATGCAGGAGGGCTCAGTTTGCCTGAGAGGCAGCACTGTCAGCTGCTGTCACAACAGATTCCTGCTGCAGCTCCTCTGGGCACAAGAAGCTGGTGGGTGTTCTTTATTTTTCCATGTAATACTCCTGGAGAGTCCAGATTTTGCTTAGCTTGCTGCTGTGCTCTAAGTGGAGTTATCTGAGGTCTTTACTGTCTCTCTGAGTGTTTCAATCCACATTTCTTCACTCGGTTCAGTGTCAGTTTGGTGAATTGCATACATTTATGTGCATCAAGTTGTTGTAGCTGCTCGTAGGCATCAAGGCCCCTTTTATCCTGCTGATGTGATTATTTCAGAGACATGTAGGCTATTCCATGCTTATCATATTGTAACTGAGATCTTTGTTATTTGGTGGCTTTGCTCCTTCTTACAAATCTCTGTCTAGACTGTCTCGCAGTTCCCTTCCTGACCCGAGTCCAGCTCTGACACCTGGTGCACAGTGAGTACTGAAAAATGCCCCCAGAAGAGCAGCTGCTTCTCCTGCCCATGTTGTGCTGCCCCATCCCACCTGCTCACTCCTGAAGGCTTCCTCATGGGATGCTGGAGGTGGTTTCTGAGGCTAGTTAGCCTGAGCAGCCAGTGTGCTAAAGCAGGTGCCTGGCTGATGTCCTTTTGTTCAATCAAGCTGTGCTGACTGTGTAACATGCAGCTCTGACCTGCCACTAAAATGAAAACCTCTCTCCAGATGAGTCAGGGCTAAACTTGTCATGTCATCAGCTCTCACCTCTCAGTGCTACCTGCTCATTTGTATGCAGCTTGGGCAGTGTCACACACTCGGGGTTACAGCTCAGGGGCCCGTGCAGCTCTGAGGCACCTTGTACTTCAGCTCGTTTATGTGAAACAACTTTCCTTTTTCATCTCTTGCCACTTACATTATCCCGAGGTGCCTCTGCTCGGAGCCCAGTTGAAGGGTTTTGTGTCCAGTGCCATGTGATGGTGTGGTAGGATTTGGAATCCATTGGTGGTGATAATGAAAGCAAAGCTGAGCTCAGTGAAACTCTGATGGTGTGACTTGCGTTAATTCAGTGTGTAGATAAAAGAGACACAGAGAAGAATGGCATGAAGAGAGCAGCTGCCATCTGTTTGAGTTTTGTTCTGGCTTTATTTTGATCAAGCCAGTGGGTAGCCAAGGAGGGGGGAATGGCACCGTAACGAAATGGGCAGGTGCTGGTAAACTGGGGGGACTGTGAGCACAGTGAGGGCAGAGAAGGAACACAAAAGGTTTGGCAAGGGGAAAATAGGCATAAGGAGCCATCAGCATGGCCATCAGAGTCCCCTTGGCAAAGGGCACCTGCAGACACCTGTGGGAGATCAGCTGAGGCACAGCCAAGGAGGAGCCAATGGCACTTGGAAAGCAGGAGCGTGGAAGGGAACCACTGAGTTAATAGGCACAGTAATTAGTCTGAAGTGTGCGGTGTAATTGGCTGGAAACCCCCCGCTGCACATTGTGCCGCGTTCACTGTTGCTGGAGAGCTGTGACCATTGTCTGTGTTTGTTTGGCCTTGGCTTGGCCTGTGGGTTCTGAGGGCTGGAGGGGTGGAACGGCAGGGACAGAGCTGTGGGTTCTGGCTGTGGGGCAACTCTGTGCTCCTCGGCTGTGCTTGTGACCTGCACAAGAGATTTGTTCTCTGGGAGCTCTGGCACTCGGGATTGCACCCTCCTGCCTGTCTGCTTGGGGGAACAGGAGGGTGAGGTTGGAGACTGCAGCACCTCTCTGGGCTCCTGCTCTGAGTGGCACTATTGTCACCGTGGAACAAGGTGGGCTGGAAGGCAGCAGTGCTTCTCTCCGGCTCTGAGTTACCCAGCTTTCAGTTTGGGTCTGGGAAAAGGTTTGGTACCAACTTTTTGAGCCTGTGGTTTGCAAGCTAAGGGTGAATGGTTGGTTCAGGTTTTCAGACAGACAAATCAGCTTCAGGCATTGGCAGGGAGGTGAATGGAGAGAATGATGGATGAACCTGGAGCTCTTGGAGTTTTTGAACTAGTTACACTACATTTTGTCATTATATTTCACCATTTTTTGTGTAAAGCACCATGTTCTCTCACTCATAAATTACTACCTGATAAGTTCCTCATCCTTATTTTATCTACACAGAATAACTGCTGATGCAAAAAAGCAGCTTAAAGTCTTTCCCAGGGTTGTAAGCAAGTGCTGTGTTTGTGGATGGTGTTGGTGATGCCTTGCCAGGACAGACATTTCCATGGGAATCCTTGGAGTCCCAGAAGTCTTGGTGGAGTGATCCTGGAAGTCTTGAGCCCAGCCATCTGCTGGAGGCCAGGCTGTTGGCTGTTCCTGGAGATCAGCTAAGGCTTTAGCTGAGCTTAACCACCTCTGAGATGAAGAGCAGGAGTGGTTCAGGAGTGGTTTTGCAGCTGTGTAGCCTGATGGTAGAATAGAATTATTAGGTTGGAAACTCTAAGATCTGTGAGTCCAACCACAAACCAAACCCTGCCACATCCACCACTGAACTGTGTCTGTCCCCAGGTGCCACCTCCACACCGCTTGTAAATCCCTCCAGGGGTGATGAATCCACCACTGGCCTGAAGTGGCCACGCTCCAGTTCCCAACTTTGCCCCAGGACCAAGTCCTCCTTTTTGCCTGGACAGAAGGGTTGAGGGTGCAAGGAACATCTGTGAGATGTTTGTCCTCCTGGGTGGGTGAACCATGGTGGTCTCCATTTGCTCTTTGCAGTGGGGATTCTGGTCTGACTGTGCAGCTCCCCATGTGACAGAGCCTCTGTGACCATCCCTGGGGGTGTTTAGGGTCTGAGAAGGACAGTTTGGACAACTGCCCCCCCGGCCTGGTGTCTAAAGGTACAGCCAGGTGACAGTCCAGAAACAGGGCAGCACTGGATGTTAGTCTGTAAGGATGCAGAAGTTTAAACCTTGCACAGCTCCAGCTGTGCTGCTCCAAAGCACTTTGCATTTGGCTGTGCTGAAATTTAGTCCCAGGGAGATTAAATTACCCTTTTTTCATTGTCCATATCGATCCCGTGTTGCTGGCTGTGGATGACAAATGGACTTCCCACTCCTTCCAGCCTGAGTTGCTGTGGGAAGTGCACTTTGTTAATCTTTCCCCCTTTGGGAGGTGGTTTATAAAAGCAGTGTGGAGAATCCTGGCTACAGGCGTTGGGATGTGCTGCTGTGTCGGGGAGCAAAGCAGAAGGTGGGTTTGGAGGTCAAAGCCATTTTCCACTTAGATCTTTCGTGGCCATTGTGGGTGTTTTGCCGCAGCATCTCACAAATGTCCTGGCAGTCGTGGTCTGGGGATTACTGTACTCCAAGGAATGCATGCCTTGACCAAGGATTCCTGTCCTGTGTGGGTTGCAAGCAGAGAGCTTTTCCCTGGCTGGAATGTTCCTGGATTTGCTCTCTTAGGTGTGGTAGGGGTCCAGCTCACTCTGCTTGGTTGATTCTTAATATACTCCAGTAAAATCTCGGTCATCCATGGGCCCTGAATCCATCAGAGAACCAGGAGCAGCTCTTGTGGGAATGTTGTGGGTGCCTCTCAAATCAGCTTCTCCAGTAATCCAGATACTGACATAGCTGGTGCTTGAGAATTTGGGGTTGGGGTAGGTAAAATGGGCGTCAGCATTCATGTCTAAGCTGTGATAGCTCACAGATGGGAGGATTCAGGACCCACGTGGGAGGCTGGAGAGATGGAGCCACCTCCTTTCCTGGGCTGCCAGGAGAGGGTTGGAGAGTGAGCCAGTTCCTTGTTCAGCAAAACCAGGCCAAGTTTAACGCAGGGGCATTGCAATTTTAGTTTTCAGTTTTGACACAGAGAAGGTAAAGACTGATACAGTCCTGCACTTGTAGTCCAGCTCCAGTCCCCTTCGGGCAGGGGGACCCTGAGGTGTGTGTAAGCAGGAAGCCCTCACTGTTTAGTGTCACTGGTGTCACCTGAGGCTGAGGGAATGGCAGCTGCAGGAACACACGGAATTGCTGTTGAGCTGCTCCTTCTTTCCTTGGCCTTTAACCATTGCCCGTCTCTCTTTCTCTCCTTGGCTGTGACACTCGGATTCGCAGAGCAGCGAGGGCTTTTGGAGAATACCTTTCCCAAAACCATCCTGAAAGCAGAAACGGCTCAGGTAAGAGAACTGATGTGCCTTACTTGTGTCCACGTGTGTGTGCATGCAGATATTGCTGAATAGCCTTAACATGAAAGGGCATTTATTTGTCTTAAAGGCTTTGTGTAACAACTCAGCAGGAGGATTTACCCCTGGGGAGAAAAGTTAGTTTGGTGACTCAAGGATTGGGTGGGGAGTGGGGTTAAATTCACTCTTAGTAGACAAGTGCCTTGTGGTACATTCACCCCTGGAGCTGATGTCTCTGGGAGAAGTGTCAGCTGGGAAGTGACAGCACAAGGCTTCTGCACTGGTTTGTCACTCCGAGGTCTTGCTTTCACTGGGAAGTAAATAAAAGATGAGTTCTGGTGTGTTCACAGTGTATGTGCAGCAATCTGTCCTTGCTGGCAAAGGTAACACCTGGATTTATTCTCAGGGTTTGCTTTAACAGGGGTTAAACTGAGATTTGCCTAATTGTGGACATGTGCCAGTTAATGTGTCAGTAGTGTAGATGAAGATACTGTTCCCATCAGTGTATGATCAGTTCATCTTGATGGGCAAGAGAGCACGAAACTCAATTGACTTCTAATGAGGCCGTGTCTCCTCTGAGGGGAAAGAAAATATTTTGCAGCCAATAAATTCACTACTAAACCTCTAGAAAATCCTGTGGAATCCACAGAATATCCTGTGTGAATAAGGAGCAGGTTGTTCTGTGCTGTTGAGCTGGTTTGCAGGGGATCAAGTTATTAAATAGAATGTTATACAGAGTGATGCTGTCATTTTAAGTAAAGTCTGTGTGTGTTTAAACCTCTTGCTGAAAAACCCAGCCCAGCCACACTAGTCTTATCCTGCTTTATTTCTTGGATCTGTTCTCATGACCTTCAAGTTGTCCTTGGCTGAATCGTGCTAATGTTGTGAATGGAAGGGCTGTCAAACAGGACGCTGCAATTTGCTTGGAATTTCTTTTTCAGGCTCGAGGAACCTTTTCCCACCCACTGCCCCTTGGTGTATCAAGCTCGAGGTTGTTTTTGAGTCCAGGTGAATTTAGCTGCCACAGATAAGAATCGAGTTTTGAGAGGGACATGTGGAAATACCACAGTGCTTGTGGGATCCTGCAAGGGGTGCTGGGCCTTGTGCCAGAGCTGCCTTGCAGGTCTTGACCCAAATTTGCTGTGGCTCTTGCAACAGCAACAGCACAGCTACTGGTTTGCATCAGGACCAGCCAAAGGGGTGGTTACCTGAAACTGGGTGAAGCTTCTTTTTAAGCTCAAAATAAGTCATGTTCATATTTTTCCTTTGTTTTTGCGTGATGTTTCAGGCATCAGTGTGATGTGTAAGGAGAAGGGGGCACTTGTGAGCTTCTCCAAGCCAAATAAAGGAAGGGGTGGCAGGAACAAAACCATGTTTACACTGTGCCAGGTGCAGCCTGGGCTTTGACTCCTCCTGAAGAGGCTGTGAGTGTCTGTGGAGGGAGCAGTCACGCACAGAGAAGCTTCCTGATGCTCCAGGAGCCGGCCTGGGGCTGGAGAAACCCCCGGTGAGAGGTTTTACTAAGGTGACCTGTGAGCTGTGCTTTGTGTGCCACCACAAAGTGAGGCTGGAGATCCTCAGTGCTCTCAGAGGGACCTTCACTTTGCCAGAGTTCATGTGGAGCTGCCAGTTCTCCAGAGGATGTTTTCCCTGTCCCCAGGATGGACCCAGCAGTGCACCTGGCCCTGCTCTCCATGTACCCCTGTGCTGATGAGGTGGACGTGGCCTTTCTAGAAGGAGCCTGTGCTCCAGGGTGGGTTGTAGGTGGCCTGAGCTCAGGACTGAGCAGGGAGGTGGACTCTCATCTCTGAGTGTTTCAGGCCACTTCCAGCATCAGCCAGTGCAAATATGGTGTGGGTGTATCCTGAAACCTGCCGTGGAATGTGTTGTTGGCTTATAAAGGGAATAAAAACGTAGGTCACAGTGTTACCATGGAGATGCTGAGGCTGGTGGTGGAGCTGCCACTTGCTCCTTTGGGTCATGTCTCACAGTAACAATTTCATCTGTTCACATTAATGTTCCGGGCCAGACTAAAAGGTTACTCACCTATGAGGCACTGTGTCAATAGTATCTGGAGTTTGTTTGTTTTCTAGGCCCATTTGAGCAGAGAAGACTAATTGGAACCATTTTGTCATAGCCAAGTGACCTTCTGGTTTCTCGGAGCAGCTCTCTTAGAGAAGCAGCCTTTGTCTCTTCCCTGTGGCTTTGCAGGGAGGTGTGTGACATTCCATTCTTTGGGAGCAGTGGGCTCGTGGTGCCTGGGAAAGTCACAGCAGGGCTGTGGTCAGGCCTGGGGTGACCCGTAGTGGACATTGTGAGTGTCATTGTGCCCAGACCAAGAAAGACAAGGATCCGGAGAGGGTCCAGCAGAGGCCACAGAGATGATTTGGGGTGTGGAGCATCTCTGTGATGAGGAGAGACTGAGGGAGCTGGGCCTGGTTAGTCTGGAGAAGAGAAGACTGAGAGGGATCTCATCAATCCATACAGATATCTCAAGGGGGGGTCTGGATGGTGCTGGACTCTCTTCAGTGGTGCCCAGTGACAGAACAAGGAGCAGTGGCCATAAACTGAAACACAGGGAGTTTCATGTCCATGGAGGGTGGCAGAGCACTGGAACAGCTGCCCAGGGAGGGTGTGGAGTCTCCCTCTCTGGAGACATTCCAAACTCACCTGGACACATTCCTGTGTCACCTGCTCCAGGTGACGCTGCCCTGGCAGGGGGTTGGACTGGATGATCTCCTGAGGTCCCTTCCAACCCCAACTGTTCTGTGATGCTGTAATTCCATTTACTTACTTGACTCTGAAGCTCCTGCATGGCTGAAATGCCACCGTGACCTTTTTTTTCAATTGTATCTCTATTTTTATATCCCTGCCTCATGCTTCAATCTTTTGAACAAATTGCCCATTTTTTCCCCATGCCTGGTCCTTGAGCAGCCAGCCCTGTGCTGGGAGTCCCACAGGATGGAGCTGACACAGTGGGAAGTGTTGCTTTAGGGGCTCTGATGAGAAAAGGAGCTGAGGGGCAGTGACAGGCGTGTGGGACATCTCAGAAATGGGACAGCAAGAGAAGCTGCTCAGCTGTGCAGCTGGAATAGATGATCCTGGGTTTGCAGTGCCACCTCACTGAGGTGATCACCTGGGCTCCTCCTGGTGTAAGATAAAACCAGCATTAACTTCATTCCTGCCTCTATGGGCTATGCTGCCATAAACTGTACACCCAAAACCTTTCCATTCATCCTCCGTGGCTAACACAGCTCTTTCATTTAAAATTGGTGCTGTAAACATCAGCCCCAGAGAGATCCAGCTGAGGTGGAGCAGGGTGGGGAGACCTGTCTGCCTGAAATTTATTTGGCTGAGATGACAAGATGTTCTTTTAATAGGGTTTGTCTGGATTCCCCTTTGCCACTTTGCTTCTGATGCTGGAGCGGAAGCTTTAAATCTAAGGTGCTTTAATCATCAGTTTAGCTGCTAAATACAGGGATAAATTTGGAGCTGCTCTCTCTGCCTTGGGGCTGTGCTGTGCCTTGATTTATAAACTTCTCATCCCACAGGGTGACAAGGCAGCCTGCAGCAGCTTGGCTCAGTGAGTTGTGGATGGGCATCAGTCACCTGGGGCTGATCCCAGATCCCTGCTCTGCAGAGACCTGGTGACAGGGAAAGAAAAACAGGGCAAGTCCTTTCACAGTTCCCTGGCTCAAGTCAGAGTTAGGGACTGAGAAAGGATGTATTGTTAGTGTCTGGTATTAAAAACTGCCTAATTATCAGGAACTAGATGTACTGAGAATGTGGATCCTTTCTTTTCCAACCTGCTGCCAATTTTCCAGCACGGATTGTCACTGCTGCCATGTCTTTGGTGATAACACTGCCCTGAGGACTGCGGTGGGCAGTGCTGTCAGACAGGAGCGAGTGGAGCCAAAAAGACATGTGTCCAAGTGCATGTCAAGGCGGGTGAGAAGTGGTTGGCCCTCAGGGCTGGACTGCCAGGCTCTGGACAGGCTGTTGGACTTGGCCCAGGTGACAGGAAGGTGGTGGAAATATGGTTTGGATGTTTCTGTCACCCGTGGACAAATGGTCCCCAAATCAGGCACATTGGCCCCTTTGCTTCCTCTTGCTGCTCAGTGTCTCGGGCATGACAAGTCCACGTAGAGCAGAAATCCAGATGAAAAGGAGCTCGTTTTGTCTAGCCCAAAGTGAATTTGCAGCTGTGTGAGACAAAGGTGTTGCTGACGAAGGCAAGTGGGAGAGCAGAGTCATTGGCAGGTCAGATCCATGGGAGCTGTGCCAGGATTTCCCAGTCCCGCTGCCCTGGGCTGCCGTGGCAGTTGGATGGAGCAGCTGAGAGTGGGAGAGGTGGCAAGAGCAAGGTGCAGATGAAGTGAAGGGAGCAGGCAGAGGGTGTTAACGGCAGCTGCTGCAGCTGACTCCCCTCTCGGTGCCCCTCTGGTCTCTCCACTGAGCATCCCCGTGGCTCAGATCTGATCCTGCATCGATTCCTGCACCAGCTTGACTTCTTTCCTAGTCAAAGCAAACTATTCATCTAAAATTCAATGGTGGAAGCAAGTGCTGTGATTTGTCACCTGCAGGCACAGAAAGGGTCACTGGCCACATCTTGGGGCTGCTGGTTTATGTGACCTCGTGTGAATGCACAGACCTGCTCCCAAAATGCTGCAATTTCAGTTTTAGAAGCCAGTAATTCATTACGAGGGATGTTTGTTTGTCTTTTCCTTCCATGCTATTTTTTTCCTGTAGATAAATTATTTATTAACAAGTCTTGAGAAAAGCTTCACATTCCCTTTGCATATGAAGTTGTTTCTCCAGTGGGTAGTTACTGGAAGTGCTAAATTGAATGAAAATGAGGAATTATCCAGTTGTTTCACAAAAAGAAAGCACATTGGTGTGCTGGCAGCCCTTTGTATCATAGAACATGAAAACTCCTACATAAGTACAAGTGAAAATACCTTGAGGAAGGGACAAATAAGGTAGGAAGGGAGGGTTATCCTTGTATTTTGCATGCTAGATCAGATAGGTGATGTCAAATATATCTGGTCAAGAACTGTAACCCTGCCAGGATTTCAGTAAAACACTGGCTTGTAATTGAAATCAGTCATGTTCCACTTATATGTCTAAATTTTATGGTGCTGAACAGACCTCAATGCTTATAAAACAGAGCTGGAATTGGTCTCTTTGCACTTGTGATCATCAGCATTTTCAGCCATACTGTGCTTTGGGGACTTCATTTCTCCACTTAGCCCCAGATGCCAGAGCTCAGGAGTTGTCAGAGCTCTGAGCTGTGGTGCTGTCAGTGTGTGAGTGCAGGTGACACTCCTGTGTCACTCGGAGGAGGCTGCACAGCTCCCATACAAGTATTAATTTCAGGAGGAGCAGGGGCAGCTGTCAGCCACGATTTCTGTGGAGTCTTAAGAAATCTGGAGCGTCACTGTGCCCACACAGATTAGTAAGTTTGACAAGTTGAGATGAGTGCTTAGCACTAGCCTTTGTTTTTAATTTTAAAAATGGTGTGCTTGGCACTATCAGCCAGCACAAATCTTGGCAGATCTTGGAGAGTCATTTGGTGGTGTTTTCCCAAGACATTCCCACTCCAGAGCACAGTCAGCCTTGGGGCTGGAGAGGATCTGAGCTACCTCCCCTTGAGGGGTGACGTGGCTGGGGAGACATTGGAGCCTGTGAGTGCTTTCTGCACTGGTTGGTCCATGACCCTGTGTCCTGCAAACTGGTAGGACTGGGTGGGTGAGGTGTTGGAGCACCTTCTTCCCCTGGAATGGCCCCTGTTGTCCATCAGGCTGTCCTGAAGCAGGGACAGATGTCCATGGTGTCCCTGCACAGGAGGCCCTGGGGGAAGTAGACCACTGCCGTTCCTGTTTAACCTGGCCAGATCAGTGAGGTCACAACTCCTCACTCCACCTACACCTGCATTTCTCACCTCATGTGAAGCCTGGAAAAGCAGCATCAGCTGTAGGTTCAAGAGGCACAGTTTTCTTTGGGATTCCTGCAGTGTCTCCTGGTCAGCTCCACTATCTGCAGACTGTGAGGTCTCATCAGGAAACAGATGAAATGAGACCTGAGTTCTGTGAGTCTGAATGGTCCTGACAGACACTTCTGGAGCAGAGTGGCCAGAGACATATTTATCCCTGGAGCAGAGTAGCCTGATTTATTTCTTGGTGGCACTGGAGGAAGTTGTATCTCAAGCAGAAAAATGAATTAAGGGTGACACCAGCTCAGTTCTGGTCAGTCTTGGTTCCTCCATCTCTTCCTGGCCAGTCCCAAGGTAGCCAAGCCCCAGGCTCTGGCTGAGTTCTTCCACATCATGACCCAGCAGATAAAGGAATGATGTTCCTTAAATATCTACTGAAGTAAAGGCTTGGATTTGCCTTCATGTCTCTGGTTTTGTCTGGGTTTTTTTTTTTTAAGTGCTGCTGTCTGTGCTGGACACTGATGATTTCATTTTTGGGGTAGTAGTCACATGAATAATGCATTCCCTGCTGAGCCTTTTTGCCAGTCTCCTATAGCTGCTTCCCATCTGAGGGGAAGTGTAAGAGGTAATTAACAGCCACTTGAAAAAAGGATTAGCAGGTGGGTGGGAGCTACTGTTGGGTTCATGCATGGAATTGCCATGGAAATGCTGAAATTTCCTGGCACTTCATCCAGTGTGTGGGCTCCAAAGATAGTTGCACTCCTGGGCCTCTCTCCTTTCCATCTTCCTGCCCTACAAAGGGAGTGGCTGTGTTTTCCTTCAGGAGAGCTTCCGTGGGCTGTGCTGTCGCCATCTGCACACGCAGGAGCTCGGCTGCCCAGGGCTGCTGCAGCTGTGGGGGAGCTTTCCTTTCATGTCACAGAATTACAGAGTGTGCTGGGTTGGGAGGGATCCTTCAGAATCATCCACTCCAACCCTCAGCCCTGCACAGGCCCATCCCCAAGAGTCCGCCCCTGTCCCCAGAGGATCATCCCAACCCTCCTGCAGCTCTGGCAGCCTTGGGGCTGTGCCCACTGCCCTGGGGAGCCTGGGCACTGCCCAACCACCCTCTGGGGGAAGAAGAACAACCTTGTCCTGAGCTCCAACCTGCCCCTGCCCTGCCCCAACTCCAGGCCATTCCCTGGCTCCTGTCCCTGGTGCCCCCAGAGCAGAGATCAGGGCCTGCCCCTCCTCTGCCCCTCCCCAGGAAGGTGTCACTGCAATGAGGGCTCCCCTCAGGCTCCTCTGCTCCCCCTCAACACACCAAGTGCCCTCAGCTGCTCCTCACACCTTCCCCTCCAGGCCCTTCCCCAGCTCTGGGGGGTCAGAATTCATAGAGAGGAGAGTGAACATGCAGCATGCTGGAGGGATATGATCTGGAAAGATAAGGCTTGGACTAGGATTGAATTCTATAAGTTAAAGGAAGGCACACGTTCATCTGAAGTGATTCCTGAGGGAACACACCGCAGCTCTCTCCCTGCTGCAGCAGGAGCACGGAGCCTCCTGAATTTGTCCGGGGTGCTTTGGGTTCAAGGAGAACGTGCCTTCTGTTTCAGATCACCTGTTAGCAGACTCCTACATCGGGCAGGAGGACTCCCCCGAGATGCAGCAGGCGGCGCAGAACAAGCGCAGGCTCTCGGTCATCTCCGACGGCAAGTTTGAGAGGAGCTTCTCCGAGGAGCAGACGGAGAAGATCCCGAGCGAGGCGCCGAAGCCGCGGGTCTACACCATCTCCGGCGAGAGGCCGATGCTGTCGGACCACGAGAGCGACGGTATGGAGCTGGTGGTGATGAAGGGGGCTGCCCAGGAGGAGTGTCACCACGGCCACCACGGGCACGGCTCCCACGGCGTGGGCAGGCACTGCAAGGGCTGGCCGGGCAGCCGGCAGGGCTCCAAGGAGTGCCCCAACTGCACCCGGCTGGCTGCCCCCTCCCAGCAATCCTTTGAGCTGGAGCAGCACCCGCCCAGCGACACTGGGTGGCACAGGAAACGGCTGGAGAGGATGTACAGTGTGGATCGAGTGTCTGGTGAGTAAAGGGTGAGTGTTGGGTGAGGGAGGGACACAAAGCGGGACACCCATCTCATCCCAGCATCAGTTGCCCTGTGGCATTTCCCCTTCGGCAACTTGCTGGTACCTTGCCAGCCTTCCTGGAAAGGGGTTTGCAGTGGAGGAGTTTGAAATAAGCTGAGCTCAGCTGGAGACCAGCTCATCCAAGCTGTGTTGTCTCTCCCTCCCGGTGAGAGCAGCTCGCCTGGGTGCTTTGCATGCCACCTTCCTGCAGCTGGGTGAGGGTGAGCTCACACAGGAGGAGTGTCCAAGCACCTTCATCCCTGCCCATCCCAGAGTTCAGAGCAGGACCTTCTCTCTGCCTCAGCTCAGTGTTCTGCATTTTGCTGTGTCCTCAAAAAGCTTGTCTGTTCTTGGAAGCACTTTAACAGGATCACTCATGTAGTGCCGCCTCATCCCAGCAAATAACCCAACACTGAACTTTCTGCCCTGCTCGCTCTTCATTTGCTCAATGTTCTCAGGGGGGACAGGGCTTGTAATTATTCAATTACATTAAAAAAATCCCCGATTGTCTTTAAAAACCGAACCATTAATCAAATGCATGTTGCATCCTGTGTGCTTTGAATTATAAACTAGTGCACAGTCCATCTTTGCCTGTATGTGGCTGGCAAAGACTCTGACCTAATTTAGCTGATTTTTTTCTGTAAACACACATCAAGGCTTTTAGAGCAGAGAGTCCAGCCAGGAAAGGTCAAAGTTTTCTCCTTGAAAAGAAATTGAATATAAGAACTATGGAGATGAAGCTGTCCAGCTTTCTTGGGGTCGTGGTTTTCTAGTAAAGATCATAGTGATGTTTAGTGATGTAAGGTCACCAGAAGTTTGGGTTCTGGACCATATTTTTGTGCTTAGATGCTTGAAATTATGTGACTAAATTAATGTATGGCCTAAAACCGAAGAGTAGTAATGAAAAAAACCCTGATTATCAAATGTGTTGGGCAACTACATCCCCATGAAATCCCTTGCCTGGTTCTTAAGTATTGTTCCTTTGTTCCTTGGGATTTTTGGGGTTTCACATCAGACACTCCATGTGCAAGTTTAGCCTTTATTATTTTTACTGCTTAAGAAAAGCAGCATTAAGAGTTTCCCTGTATGGAAGCCATCTATGGCTTTGTGATCATATGTGTCCCCCAAAATAAGGAATTAATTCCCACTGCCCATGGGCACCCCTGCTCAGTGAGAACAAAACATCCCTGTGTTATCAGCAGTGGTTTTGTAGAATCGTGGAATGGTTTGGAAGGGACCTTAAAGCCCATCTCATCCCACCCCCTGCCATGGCAGGGACACCTCCCACTGTCCCAGGCTGCTCCAAGCCCAGTCCAGGTCTAGATTTCAGTACAAATTTCAGTACAGCTGCAGGACAAATCCAAAGCACAGCCCCGTACCAGCTCCTGTGAAGAAAATTAACTTTATCCCATCCCAAACTGAACAAACCAAAATTGCACTGTGGGACTGAGGCGGGTTTGCTTGGTACAGAACCAAAGGAAAGCTCCACATCACTTATGGAGGGGTTCAGCTCCTCATGGCTGGACCTGAACTGCTCAATTGGCTGGAAAACATCTCCTGGCAAACCCTGCAGGGAGATTCCATGTTCTCTTCCTGGGCCTTGGAATTTAATACTCTGTGGTTTTAACCAGGCAGCAGTTTTCACTGCAACGTGAGATGGAGAATTGTCTTCCTGAAAAAATGTCAGAGTAGGTCCTTAGATGGGAACAAAGTGGCCAGTGCTGAAGCATTTCATGTTTCATAGGAACAGGCAGCAGCTCCCCTCAGAGATTGTCTCAGACTTCTGAGTTCTGGCACATGTGGCAGCACAGGCACTGCTACATCTCCCAGCCCAAATCCCAACACAGCCCTGGCATCATGGAAGGAAATTTTCCTCAGCTTGGTCTCATTTGCACTCTGTATCCAAGTGCTGTCCCTCAGAAATAGCAGCAGAGGCTGCAAGAAGAATTCCCAGGCATGTCCTTCATGCCTGGCTAGCAGGGAAAATGGAGCAGAGGGGAGGGGAGGGGGGAGAGAGGCTGATTTCCCCAGAGATTCACCTTCCAGTGCTGCTGCTGTGTTTGGATTTACATGGTGTTGTTGCTGCAAACCAACACTCATGGCAGCAAAGCCCAGTTGGCATCATTTCATATGGATTTTGATGCTGAGTTTATGATGCCTCACACCATTCCAAGGAAGCACAAGCTGTCATCTCCCAGCATCTGATCCAGACACATCCACTCATGGATCCACACCCACTGTGGACAGAGGGATTTGGGAGCAGTGGCTGGAGATGCTGAACATGGTGCTGCTGTTCCTCCAGCCTTACCAGGCCCGTGGCTCCTCTGTTTCATCCCAGTTGATGGTCACAAGAAAGGAGAACTGGCTGAGAAGGAACATACCTGCTCCTGGCAGCAACAGCTACACCTGTAATCTGAATTTTAATTCTGGAGCTGAGCTGTGCTGCCCAGTCCTCAGCTGTGTGCTGCTCTGCTGTTCTACCTCTGGCTGGTAAAGAGGAGCTTCTGAAGGGCCCCAAATCCTTTATTCTCCACTGGGTGCTGTGTATAAGGGCAGGGATCTCTTTCCTATGTTGGCTCCTGTCTATCAGAAAAGGAAGGGAGGCTCCCAGTGATGGTCCAGGCAAAGCCTCCTGAGGGGCTTGGAGCACCCTGGTCTAATGGAAGGTGTCCCTGCCCATGGCAGAGGGGTGGGAACAATGTGATTTTAAACTCTCTTCCAGCCTGATCCATTCTGTGATTGCTGTGCTATTGGCTTGTTCATAAGCTCTGCTTTGAACCAAAGCCAGTGGCTTAAAAGCTGTAAAATACATTAAGGAACATCAGCCTTTGATGTGCACAGCCCCTGAGAAGCCTGGGCAGGATTGTTGGCTGAAAAGGAATTTGTAAAAGTTCTTCTCCTTCATCACTTCTGTAGGCTTGAGGCTTCAAACAAGTAATTCCTGTGCAGCCTGAGTTGTTTTTCTTTGCACCTCTCTGTGTGTTTTGGAGGAGAGCAGACAGTGGGACTGGACCATAAGTCTTCACCACACTGAAGCAGCTTTCATGTAACGTACATATTTCCTTAGGGCACCTTTAAACAACATTTGATGTAAACTCTTATCTGAGAAGGAGTTTCATACAGCTTCCTATAGATTTCCTGCAAGCTGCGCTTCAAAGGAAACCCCCACACTTGCACTGAGCAGTTTGTGCATCTGTAATTGCAGCCACTTGTTGCACTTGCAGGGATGTAGGATATGATGATCTGTACAGAACATTTGGTAAGATATCTGGGCTGTAGTAATTACGTCTGCAGTGGACACCTGAGGTTTGGTTGGGTCTAGGCCAACAAAAGTGAATTAAAAGGTACCTTGACAGTGCCAGAATATTAATGGCTAAGAAAACGCAGTTACTAATGATCTTAAAATTTGAATGAGTGAAGCAGGACTTCCAAAGCAAAGTCCTGAGGGTCCCCAGGAGCAGGTGTGTGAGGGGTTTATTGAAATTTCAGTGGCAGAAAAAGATAGGTTATCTCAGGCTCCCAGTTCTGAGGAGAGGAAGGTGAAGGTTTTCTTCTTTTACCAGGAAGAACAGGAGGAATGGGATGATTCAAATTAACGGTATGAAGGCAGAGGCTGGAAAATACTTTTAATGAAAAATGTTTCTTTCCCCTGGCTTTTGTTGGTTGTTTTTTTTCCTGGCTCAAATGTCATTTCTGTAATTCCTGGATTATTCTAATCTTCCATGCTTAGGATAGAGCTTTTATTCCTCATTTCATAGCCTGATAGACAGACTTGGCACCCATTTACAGAGCACATACATGAGGAGGATGAGCCTCTCCTGTTCAGTGCAGGGCAGGATGCTGAAAACAAAGTCTTAAGAGAAAGAGCCTGGGAAGTGTTGCAGTGCTGGATGCTCAGGCTTTGCTCTGTCTCCTTGCAGATGATGTCCCCATACGAACCTGGTTCCCAAAGGAGAACCTCTTCAGTTTTCACACTGCTACTACAACTATGCAAGCGTAAGTGAACCCACTGCTGGAGCTTTTGGGGTGTGTCTGAGTGCACAGCCTGCTCAGAGCTGTGTGAGAGCCTCGAGTTGTGTGTTCAGGGGTGAGACAGAGAGAGAAGTTTGTCTCTTATTAATTTTTTCCCCTCTTACTCTTTCCTGCTGCGCTCACTGGTTTGGTTTTACCTTCTTTAACTCCAGCTGAGACCCTCCACTACTTGCTCCTGCCATGCCCACTTCCCCAGGGAAAGGCTGTCCCAGCCTCCATCCCTCATTCCAGAGGGATGCCTTTCCATGGGATAAGATGGAGCCCCTGCAGTTCTGCACTGGTCTGGGCATTGGAAGAGGGTGTCAGGAAAATCCTTGCAAAGCATGAAGGGCTGTAAGTTAGGAAGAGCCATTCCCTCCACATTCCACGCAGGATTTGGTGCCCCTGGTTGCTCTGTGTTGGATGTACCCAGGAAATGGGGTAGTCCTGGTTTCAGGTATTTCTTACCTGGTTGGAAACCCAAGGCAAGCAGTGAGGACAATGAGACACTGTCCTGCCTTGTCACCTTTTTCCTGTGTGCTTCTCCCAAAGTCTGGGACTCCCTCAGCTCTCCTGCTCTCTCTCTGTTTTCTTGTCTAATCTTGTGTCCTTTTTTGTAATCCCTTTCTCTGATGTTTCTTCTTTCCCTCATACCTTTCTCTTCCCAAATCCTGAGAAGAGGAATGGGGTAACCCAGACTGGACCAGACCTGTAAGGATTGGAGATCCAGCACTGAGGAGCAGAGTAGCTGCAGCCCCCAGAAAAAAAAAAAAACAAAACAGTTTAAAAACGTTGCCTGATAACAGTCAATGGTATTTTACAGTTCTGATCTGTCCCACAAACTGCGCACAGAATCAGCACATTTCCTCTGCCTTTGGGCACATCCTTTGCTCTCGGAATTCATATTTGCTGGGCAGAAGGTTCCAGGATGACGGCCCAGGGCAGGGCTTACAGGGCTTGAAGGGCCAAAGTGAGGTTGGTTTGGGGAATGGTGTCCTAAGGAAACCCTTGAGGAGCACAGCTCCCTGGGTTAATGTTTCTGGAGGTTATGTGCTGCCTCTAGAAACTGCACAGAAACATCTCCAGAAGTTCAGGGCACCTCCCTGAGCTCTTGGGCCTCTGCTCCAGTGCCCTCCCTGCTCCAGAAGCCCAAGGGGGTGAAGCCTGATGGGCCACTGTCAGCTCTTGAACATCTCCATATTCTCTGGGTCTACGTGGAGCTTAACTTTCATCCAAGCCACATGTCAACGCTGCCCCAGGGGGGATGAACCTCAGTCAACTTGGAGTCCCACCACTGAGAAATGTTTAATGTAAAAAAGCAATTTCCTTCCACTCAACAAGAAGTATTCCTTCTGGAGTGAGAATTCCCTCAGAACGCTGGCCTGGGCTGAGCACTAATGAATTCCTCTTCTCTTTCTTTTTCCCTGCATCTCCTGGCATCTCTAGCATCTCGTAAGTATAATCTTAATTTTTTTCTTTATTTCCTTGTCTGTTGCTGTCCTGGATAAACTCTCCTTTCCTCTCCTCTCCTGTCCATCCCATTCTCTCATGCTCTCCCCGTGCCAGGGGCTGTCTGTCAGCTGGCAGGAGGTTAGATGGCTACACCTGGTAGGGTGTAGATCCCACCCATCCTCATCTTCCGACAGCAGGTCCCAGTTGGTGACACACCTCAGTCTCTGTTAATCCCCACTGCAGGGATGGGGCTGCTCAGCCCTGATCTTGGCTTTGGGAGCAGCTGCTTGTCCAGCCCCTGTCCTGGCGAGTGAGGGGCTGTGGTTTGGTGAGTGCTGTGCCCTGCCCCGCACCCAGGGCTGTCCCTCCCTGCTCAGCACAGTCCCTATTGTGTGAGGGGAGCTCTCCTGTCTGTGTCCCGTGTCCTGCCCCCTCCCGAGCTGTGGAGTTGGTTAATGGCTTGCGATGGTGTCGTGGTTTGACCCCCCTAAACCATAACAGATGGTTTCCCAGGGCATTCAGGGGCTGCGCGGAGAGGAAGAGACGGAAACGGGAGAGCGATTCCGCAGCTCTTATCCAGAGGTAGGGCCCCTCCTCTCCCGTAGCTGTGACCCTGCCTGGTGTTCCCTGGGCCCTCTGGGTGCCATCAGTGGGCCCTGGTGGCATCGGCTGTGTCGCTGTGGTCCCTGGCAGTGGCTGTGGGGGAGCTCTGGGGGATGCTCAGCAGAGCTGATCTCACAGTATCACAGTATCACAGTATAGATAAGGCTGGAAAGGACCTTGAAGATCATCTAGTCCAACCTATAATCCAACTAAAAGCTTCTCCATCTTCTTAAAGAACGCTGTCGAGTTTCTCGTGACAGTCCAAATAAAATACATATAATCTATGTCTGAGGCAGAAAAATATATGAAAAAAATCAAAGGTGCCATTTCCCCAGCCTTCTCCTGCATACTTGGCATTTCATGTCACCATGGAATGGTTTGGGTTGGAAGGGACTTTAAATGTCATCTAATTCCAGCTCCCCTTCCATGGGCATGAATTTGTTTGAGCTCAGCACACTTTTATGTGGTGCTGCTGCATCTACAAATGCACCTCAAAAATCAGACCTAGGAAAAATTAACATCTCTAGTGACCAGAAGTCTATTTTTTAATTATTTTTGTCAATAATAGAAAGGAAAGCAAAGGGGATGGGGCCAAATTCCTTCTCCATGTGTTACAGGAGGGCTTAGTTTTTCACATCACTTCCAGTGGGAGTCAGAACTGGTTTGGTTTTTTTTGAAATGTGCCAAGGTTTCTGTATTTTGGCAGCCTACTCAAAAGTAAAGCACAGCATTTGTGTCACTGCTTAAAAACTGCCACGATGACTTCAGCACTGTTCGAAACCAAGTGGGAGAAAAACATCAGGTTTTCTTCACTGAGAAATTGCCAGGGAGAGTTTTTTTTTTTTTTTTTAAGCAGCTTAAGGATGGTGAAGGGTTTTTTTTTTTCCACCAGCAAAAATCAATACTAAGGACTCTGTAGAAAAAATAGACAATGTGTCTTTAACAAAAAAGAGATTTCTCAGAATTTGTTAGACAGAGGCAAGTCTTGGTTAGGAAGTGGCTTGTTCATGTGTGTTGTGGTACAGGAGCAGGAGCCTGGTGCCCAGGAGGGGTGGATGGTGTGGTGTGGCACACAGGGATGGCCCTGGTGCCCAGGATGGATGGTGTGGAGTGGCACACAGGGATGGCCCTGGTGCCCAGGAGGGGTGGATGGTGTGGAGCACTGGATTCTCCCTGGAGCTGCTCCCAGCAGTATTTAGGAGACAGTGTTGAGGTCTCTCGTGGGAGAGCCTGAGCTGGGATCACATTCTGTGGCAAAGACTGCCCTCAGACTCTGAGGGAATTCCTCTGTGGAGAGGACAACTGAGCATTTAACAGAACAGTTGGTTTTACTCCAAAATGCCACAAACCCAAAGGCTGTAAGAGTGGCCTTGGCAATTACATTAATGCTCAGTGCCTGGTGCCATCTTGGGCTCACAGTGGACCATTAAGATTTTAATTCTGACAAGTTATATGTCTGAAACTTTTTTTCCATGAAGAAGAGCCCCAATTCTCTTAAAATGTTGTATGTTTTTTTTATTTTAATCTAGTGCACAGTAAGACAGACCCCATTGCCAGTCATGGTGCACCTCAGAAGGT
>WEKX01016320.1:37242-60200 GCA_013390025.1 Pitta sordida | reverse complement strand
GTCCTGCTGCACTTTGAATCCTCAGGTTGGGCCAGGGCAGGTTCAGGTTGGGTATTAAGAACAATTTTTTTCATGGAAAGGGTTGTCCGGCACAGCTGCCCAGGGTAGGGGTGTGTTCCCCATCCCTGTGGATGTGGCACCTGGGGACACAGTCAGTGGTGGCCTTGGCAGTGCTGGGGGAAGGGTTGGACGGGAGGAAACTGGTTTTTGCTGTGAGGATGAACCTGAGCGTTCACAGTGTTGTGAAGCACCGTATTCCCAGGAGGAGGGCTGGGATTTCCCTCCTGCACTCCAACACTCAGCGGGAAAACCAGCGGTTCCTTATCCAGAGGGATGATGCTGCCATGGGATGAGGGCTCCTAAAGCTGGGCTGTCCCCTCCACTGGGGTGTCAGCAGGGGCTCCCAGACCTTCTCCTTCTCCTTCTCCTTCTCCTTCTCCTTCTCCTTCTCCTTCTCCTTCTCCTTCTCCTTCTCCTTCTCCTTCTCCTTCTCCTTCTCCTTCTCCTTCTCCTTCTCCTTCTCCTTCTCCTTCTCCTTCTCCTTCTCCTTCTCCTTCTCCTTCTCCTTCTCCTTCTCCTTCTCCTTCTCCTTCTCCTTCTCCTTCTCCTTCTCCTTCTCCTTCTCCTTCTCCNTCCCTCTCCCCCTCCCTCTCCTTCTCCTTCTCCCTCTCTTTTTCCCCTTCCCCTTCCCCAGCAGCTGCTCAGCCCCTCCCAGGCTCCGGCCATGCCTCAGGGATCCCCTGCATCATTAATTCCTCCTGGCATCCCCTGGAGACTGGCAGAATCCCCCAGGGATAACCCAGAGCCTGTCAGGGAACACGCCGCAGGATTTTCCCTGTTCCTGGCTGGTGGTCACCTCGGGAGGTCCCCAGCACCTTCCACTCCTCCTCCTCCTCCTCCTCCTCCTTTATTTTTAGTGGCCGGGATTTAACACCAGCTCGTGCTGACCTGGCAGGAATCTCAAACCCCGAGCGCTCCTGTGGCACATTTCTGACTTGCAGATTCCTCGCAGGGAGAGCAGGGGGTTGGTTATCAGCCACAGCCAGGGCTGCATCTTTATTTAGCTCCTGTTTCCACACTGTATAATTCATGAAACCGCCTCAGAAAGTCGGGGCGGAATTAAATCGTTGACCAGCCCGTGAACCGGAGTTGACACTTCCATTATTTTAAAAGGAAAGCTGAGAGAAACTAAAACCTGACAAACGACCCTGCGCTGGGGGAGAGGGGCCGGGATGTTGCTCAGCGCTGGCTGAGGCCACGTTGGATCGGCTCTGGTTCATCCTGCTCTGCTCCGTGTGGCTGCTGGATCCATCCTGCTCTGCCAGGGGCAGGATTCCCATCCCGGAGGGAGGAATTGTCTCCCTCTGCCCCCTCAGGTGAGACCCCACCTGCAGAGCTGCTCCAGCCCTGGGAATAACACCAGGAGCAGCTGGAGGAGTCCAGAGGAGCCACGGAGATGCTCCAAGGGCTGGAGCCAGGCTGGGAGAGCTGGGAATGTTCACCTGGAGAAGAGAAGGATCCAGGGAGACCTTGGAGAACATTCCAGAGCCTAAAGGGGCTCCAGGAGAGCTGGAGAGGGACTGGGGACAAGGGCTGGAGGGACAGGACACAGGGAATGGCTTCCCACTCCCACAGGGCAGGGAGAGATGGGATACTGGGAGTAAAACCCTCCCTGTGGTCGTGGTGAGGTGTCTGTGGTCCCTTCCAGCCCAAACCACTTCAGGATTCTATAAAACCCTCTCAGGGAACATTGGCATCCAGGTGACCCGGGGCACTGCCCACTGCCCAATTAACCTCGGCAGTAAGTGGCATCATTAACCTACACCATCCATACATCGTGTTCCTCCAGGACAACTCAGGGAAACAAATGAATCTTTAAAAGGTGGAACCCTGTTCGCAGGATTGCTGCTCCATAAATCATTCACATCATCAGGGCTGCTTTAGAAAGGCCTCTCTGGCCTCGTGCTGCCGAGGAAAATGCAGGAGCTGGAAATGGTTTGGCTTCATAAATATTCCCCAGCACCCAGCAACTGTCTGTCAGCTGGTAATGGAACACAGGATGGGCTCCTCAGCCTGGACCAGGGCTGTTCCATGGGAATTTCACACACACCGCCCCAGGACACTGCTGCTGCTTTCAGAGAATCACCGAATGGTTCGGGTTGGGAGGGACCTCAAAGCCCATCCAGTGCCACCCCCTCCCACCGTCCCAGGCTGCTCCAACCCGGCCTTGGACACTCCCAGGGATCCAGGGGCAGCCACAGCTTCCCTGGGAATTTCATCCCAGCCCCTCCCCACCCTCCCAGCCAGGAATTCCCTCCCAGTATCCCCCTCTCCCTGCCCTCTGTCCATGGGCAGCCATTCCCTGTGTCCCTCTTCATCTCCCGCAATTCCTGCCGCGAGTCGCGTTCCCAGGATGTGACCCTGGAGCTGCCTCGGAGCCACCCCACCCATCCAGAGCCTCACACCCAGGCCACGCTCCTATTTCCTCGTTAAACATTCCCTTTGTTCCCCGGGTCTCCGCCGATCCTTCCCGCGAGATGTCGGGATCCGAAGGACGGGCAGCTCCTTTTCAGCCGCTTCCTTTCAAAGCCCTGCACCATCTGAGTCCCTCCTTTCTGCTCAGCCTCCCCGCCACTCCGCTCCTTTGTTCTGCTTTCCTTTCAGCCTGGTCCCTCTTCCATGAGAGGATTCCAAAGCTCCTTCCCAGCGCTTCCCTCCCTCCTCCCTCCCTCCCTCCCTGCGGCATCCTCTGTCATCCCTCGCTCCGCAGCAGTTCCCAAACTCCCCTCCAGCATCCCAGGCATGGAACTGCAAATCCTTCCAGCGCCGGGGTTGGAATTTGCGCCGGGATTCGCGCTCGGGCTGTGGGATGTGGTGGATAATGCTGACTCCCAGTGGCTCCCTCCCTCCTGGATATTCAGCCCGAGCTGCCGAGGAGGGTTTCTCTCCCTCCCTCCCTCCCTTCCAGGCGCTGCAGTTCCACGCGCCCGTGTCCGGCGGGTTCTGGCTCTCCAGATAAGACCCTTTGGAGCGGTGATCCCGCGGAAAATCCGTGCACAGCCCAGCTGGGACTTGGTGCTCTGGGACGGATAACTGGATCTGAGAGCAGGCTGGGTTTGGTTCCTGGCCTGAGAACTCAGAGGTGCCTCCAGCCAGGCTCCAGAGGCTTCCAGACCAGAACAGAGCTCCCAGTTCCTGGTTGGAAGTGAGGACTTTGCCACCAGCACTCCCAGTTACCCCCCCAGCTGCCCCACTGGGAGTCTCAGGGCTCCTCTCACCCCTTCACTCACATCATTTTCCTGCTCTGGGCTTGTCCTTGTATTTTAAAGCATCTTAAAGAGCTGCAGAAGTTCTTTGCTGCCCTTTCCATGCCTGTGATAAAACCCTTCCAGCTTTCTTTTCTTTCCCAATGAATAATTGAACCCGGGATCCTGGTGGCGTTTGGGATGATCTGCAGATGGGAAAACACGGGATTATCCAGCCTGGAGAGGAGAAGGATCCAGGGAGACCTTGGAGCCCCTTCCAGAGCCTAAAGGGGCTCCAGGAGAGCTGGAGAGGGACTGGGGACAAGGGATGGGGGGACAGGACACAGGGAATGGCTTCCCACTGCCAGAGGGAGATTGGGCAGGAATTCCTGGCTGGGAGGGTGGGGAGGGGCTGGGAAAAGGGGAAAACCCTTCAGCTCCCTCCGAGCCAGCAGTGATGGAATCACCTTGATAAACACAGCGAGGGTTTGTTGGGTCTGTGGTTGGGGTTTTCTAAGGAACAGGATCTCATCTCCCACCTCCCACTGGAGACACACCTCCAGCACAGCCAGGCCCCCAAATAACCCCCCCGGGCTCCTTCCCCTGGGAGTTCCTGCTCACCTGCCTCGTTATCCCCACACAGGCAGGAGGAATCTTCCCGGGAAGAAGAGCTGGCAGCTGGATGCGGTTCCCTGGAAACAGCCGGTGTTTCTCTGCTTCCATCCCACGGAGCAGAGGGAGAAAAGGGCGAAAAAAAACCCAATTAAAAAAAATCCGAGGAATCAGAGGCTGGACAACCAGGGAGTCGCTGCTTCTGTCTGGGAAGGCTGGGATGGAAAGCTGGGGAGGTGCATGTTCCAAAAAACAAGCAGCAGACTCATCCTTGGAGGGGTTTTTTTTTCCTCTCTTTGCAGACTTGCAGGAAGCAGAGATGGAAAAGCCCCATTAACTCCTCTTTCCTTTCCCTCCAGGGCAGCCCAGGATTTCTCCCCGAGGGGGATGTTTTTAGCTCTCTGCTGAACAGAGTTTGCGGTGCCTGTGATGTGGGGGGTTCTTTTCCAGGGATTTAGAGGTGGGGATGCTAAACCAGGCTCTGCCCAGGGAAGGCTTGACCCAGGGATGAGAGGAGGGGCAGAGCGATGCTGTGAGCTCCCGAAATGTTTGCTGCTGTGTTCTCTGCCCTCTCTAAAATGGTTCTCCATGAGTGTTGCCTGGAAAGGAAGGAGAGGCAACAGAGCCCCAGTTCTCCAGGGAATTTTTGTCTTACAGAAGAGAGGAGATGTGACAATTGCTCTGGGAGAAGCTTCACATGGGCACCTCACACCCTGGGAAATGTCAAACACCCTTGGATGACTGGCACGTGTCCCCAGGCTCGGCAGGAGGAGGGAGGTTGTGCCACTGGGTGTTTCTGGCACGGATTTGGGATCCATTCCCATATCCCGCAGTGATCCTTATGCGGGATATGGGATGTCCCCACACTGCCATGGGAGTGGTCCTAGATTCCTGTGATGCGGGATATGGGATGCAGACTTCCACGGGACACAGGGATGACCACACAGTGCCCTGGGATGTCTCCATGGCCACACACTGTCCCAGCCAGAGCCCCAGGCAGGTTTAGGTCATGCTGCCCAAGGGGTCTTGGCACACCCCCTCCCCACACTGCATTCCTGCAGGGTTCAGGCCATTCCTCCCGTGTTTCCCTCACCCTTTCCCCCCTCAGGAGGGATTCTGGCTGTGAGGAGCTGGGCAGGGCTGGGCTCCCCTCCTGGGGCACCTGTGTGGGTTTAGTTTAGTTTTCACCTGTGTGAGTTTAGGTTTCACCTGTGTGAGCTTTAGTTTCCCAGGGCTGCACTTCGCCCAGAAACATTGGCTGAACATCCTCACAGGGCAAGTCAACAAACACGGGGAAATCCACCCGTTTTCCCCACTTTTCGTGCACCTTTGAAGCCAAAACTCCAACCCCCCCACGGAGTTGTGGTGATTTATTGGCGGGCTCAGGAGCTGGGTTTAAATCCAGCATCTTTGGGCTGCTGGCAGCCTCAATTCCCATAAATCTTACCCAGTATTCCTAAGCCCTTTAATGCCAGCTGCTTTCATGTATCCAGAACCTTTTCCGTGCAGTAGCCTGTGAAAATATTGAACCGGTGCCCAGAGCAACACCAGGATATGAAGGGGAAAACTTTAAGATGTTTTGTAACTATTTTTTTTTTTAATTCGCAGAACCTGCCAAATCTTAATTTTTCCAGTTTGCAAGTGAGAGCCTCTAAACCATCTGTTTGCTGTCAACCGTTGTTTGTTTGGAGAGAGGGGGTTTATTATTTTTTTCCATCTCACACTCCTGTTCTTACAACTGGTTTACTGAACTTCATAAATGTCAGCTCTCAGAGTTGTTTTGGGAGCCAGTCGTGATTTAGGATTTAATCAAAATTGAGCAGTCAGTGTCTTTAATCAATGGCAATGGAGATCAAAAACAAAGGAATGAAACGTTTAATGGATCCCACCAGCCTTTGAAAGCGCCTGATTTCCAACGTAATGGCTACCAGGGATCATTAGAACAAACCTTAAATAAAAAGAAATAACCTCAAAAAAATGCTCGTCGTGGTTTTTAAAGATAAAAAGGGTGAAGGCAATTTAAGGCTCAAAAGCAACTCCAGCCTTTTATCTCATTAAATATTAAAAATGAAGCAGCTCTGGGAGCTCCTGGCACCGGGGACGGGCTGTTGGTGCCCAGGGAACCCTTTGGTCACCAGGAGTTGGTCCGTGGGGATGTGGGGCCTCTCAGTGGGTTCCGTGGGATTTTGGCACTGGGATGTTGTGCTCTGGCATCACACAAGGGTGAGGAGGGATGTGGAGGGTGGGAATCAATACCAGGGGATGGAAAGTGCAGCCGTTGTTCCCCTGGCAACTCCCCAGTCCTCCATCCCTCCATCCATTCATCCATCCATCCCTTCCTTCCTCCCTCCCTTCCTCCATCCAAACTTCCATTCCTCCAGCCCTTCATCCTTCCAACCCAACACTCCTTCAACATTTCTCCCATCCCTCCCTCTAAACCTCCAACCCTTCATCCCTCCAATCTTCTACCTCCACCCCTCCATTTCTCCATCTCTTCATCCCTCCATCCCTTCACTCTGCCATCCCTCCAACCTCTCATCCCTCCACCCCTGCAATCCTCCAAACTTCCATCCCTCCATCTATCCCTTCAACCCTCCTCCTCTCCATCCATCCATCCATCCCTCCATCCATCCAACCCTCCCACCTTACATCTCCCCATCCCTCCATCCCCCCCCCTCCCTCCTCCTCCTGCACACCAGGACAGCCCCAGATGACCTGCACCCCACATTCCCACCTCCTCCTCCATCCCTGTGCCATCTCCCATGGGGTTCTTGGGCATTTTGGGCCCCAACGGGGAACCAGCCGTGGAAAACCAAATCCATCCTGGTGGGAATGGGGAAGAAACAGTGCAGCATCTCTTCTGTGTGAGGGCACAGACTGGGAGGAGGTGTGGGATGCAGGCAGGGGATGTTTGGCTGGCTTTAGCTGGGCTCAGCCTCGCTCAGCTGAGTTTGGCCCAGTTTAGGTGGGTTCAGCTTAGCTGGGCTCAGTTTGGCTGGGTCCAGCTTGGTTCGCCTGGGTCTGGCTGGGTCCGGCTCAGTCTGGCTCAGTCCAGTTCAGTCTGACTTGGTTCAGATCAGTCCAGTTCAGTCTGGCTCACTTCGGCTCTATTCAGATCAGTTAGGCTCAGTCCGGCTCAGTTCAGCTCAGTTTGGCTCAGTCCGGTTCCGTCTGGCTCAGTTCAGCCCAGTCCAGTTTAGTCCGGCTCAGTCCGGTTCAGTTCGGCTCAGTTCGGCTCATCGCTCTCGTGCTCCCCCTGCCGGCTCGTCCCGGTTGCGAATTCCCATAAAATCCTGGAATTCTTTTGGTGGGAAAGGACCTTAAACCTCACCCAGCGCCACCCCCAGCCACGGACAGGGACACCTCCCACTGTCCCAGGGATCCCAACCTGCCCTGGGACACTTCCAGGGCTTGACATCCCCTGGCCTTGCCTCCAACCACCATAAAATTCCCTCAGAATCGGGGGAAATGGGGGTTTAAAGTGGGGTTTAAGGGTCTCCAGGGGCCTCTCCTCTTTCCGTGGCCCCCAGTGGAACCGCAGCACTCCCGGGACTCAGGGCACAGCTGCACATCTGGCTCCCATCACACCTTCTCCTGGCTCCCTGCTCAGCTCCAAATGGGATCGCTCCCAGATGTTGGACGGTGTCGGTGCCCCGTCCTCTGGAAGGGGGTCAAAATCTGGGGGCAGGGATGAGTAGGTGTTACCTGGGGGCTCAGGGGTCCATGTGTTTCACACGTTTTCCTTGGAGACGTCTGAACTGGGGGGAAAACCTGCACAAGTCATGCCGGGCTCCAGAGCTTCCCCTGCTGTGGGAAGGCTGGAAGGGCCTGGCATGAACTGGGAAGGAGATGGGTGGCCTTTGCCAGCCCTTCTCACTCACCTGTCCCCCACCCCAGGGCTCTCCTTGGGGTGCTTTGCTTTATATCCCACGGTTTTTATTCAATGGGCTGGTTTTTATCATGGAATCCTGGAATGGTTTGGGTTGGGAGGGACCTGAAAACTCATCCAGTGCCACCCCCTGCCATGGGCAGGGACACCTTCCACTGTCCCAGGGTGGTCCGACCTGGCCTTGGGCACTTGCAGCGATCCATCCACAGCTTCTGGGTACCCTGTGCCAGGGCCTGCCCACCCTCCCAGCCAGGAATTCCTTCCCAATCTCCCATCTATCCCAGTGGGAAGCCATTCCCTGTGTCCTGTCCCTCCAGCCCTTGTCCCCAGTCCCTCTCCAGCTCTCCTGGAGCCCCTTCAGGCTCTGGAAGGTGTCCAGCCCGGCAGAGATACCCGGCAGGAATTCCCAGCAGCTCCGCAGCCTCATCCCGGGCCGTTGATGCTCCGATTGCCGCAGCCTCCCTTCCTCCTCCTGCCGCGGGTACAACGCGTTTGTCTCAACAGGAATCACATTTCCAGCGCTGTGGATTCGGGGGTTTTGTCTCCGCATTCCAGGGGTTTGTCTCCGCATTCCAATGATCAGGGAGGGAGCTGCCGTGGTGGATCCCCTCTGGAAAAGCCGCTCCCTAAAATGCCCTTTTGCAAATACACGTCTCAGACAGAGCAGCTCTGCCGCCCGAGGGCATTTCAGTCCTCACAGAACCTTCCCCGCCGATCTGAGCCAGGATTTCTCGGAGGCAAATGAATCTGTTCTCATCTGCCTTCCCTCTTTGATGCATTGATGTGTTCGAGGGGCCTAAACAGCCTTTTAATAGTCCTGGCCCTGTCGGAGGAGTTGAGGTTTCTCTGTTTTCCTGTTCCTTCCGCACTTCCCGGCGGCTCCTTCTCGGGGATGGAACGTGGGAGCCCCTGAGTGTCCCCAGGTTCCCGAGCTGGGAATATCTGTGGCTCCCAACAGCGCTGCTCCGAAAGGCATCGTTGTCAAATCATTTGCCTCAGTGCCTGGGGGCTCCTGGGAGGAGCGCGGGCTGTTAATGACAACAGCAACAACCAAAAATTAAACCTGTCCCCGGGCGCTTGTGGAGCCCTGGAATGCTCTGGGTGGGAAGGATCATTGAAGCTCATCCCATCCCATCCCACCCCTGCCCTGGGCAGGGACACCTCCCACTGTCCCAGGGTGATCCAGCCTGGCCTTGGACATTNGGGTGACACAGGGAGATTGGGAAACCTGTGGCTTTAAAGAGCAGCTTCCCCACCCTCCTTCCTGCACGTGGGCTGCCTTTTTAATTAGCTCTTTAAAATATGATTTCAAACCTCTTTCTTCTGCTGGCGGGTTTATCTGAGCTCAGGATGCACAAAGCTCCACTGTTTTGTTCCCGGAGTCAGCCAGATGATCAAGGTTTTTGCAGGCTCCTGAATTATTGATGGCAACTCAGTAACTCACTAAATATTATTGCTTCCACACTGTCAGGGAGAAGATCACAGTAATATTTTGTTAATTCAAACATCCTTCTCGGAGGCTGTCGATGACAGGCAAAGTGCTCCTGTAATATACAGAGGTGCTCGTTACAGGGGAGGTCATAATTAATCTGAGCAGCAGCAATAAGTCAGAGTGGCTTTGGGGATGCAGGGCTGGCTCAGAGTCCTACCCATGGCTCAGGTGGGGTAAACTGGGTGGGGGGGGTTAAAGGGGTTTGTGCAGCTGGTGGTGCTGGGTCAGGATGTTGGGCAGCTGGGAGATGTGTCCCCTCCATCACAGCGGTCAGGGGATGTGGCACTGCCATCCCTCCTTGTTCAGGGGACACTGGGGTCTCACTGGTGTGTCCCAGCCCGCAGAGGGTTGTGGTCAGGTCATGGCCCCCTGGGTTGGGGTGTCTCTGCTGAGTGGCACTGGGAGCCCCACACCTTGGTGAGGAATCCCAGAACCCCAAAGAGTCGGGGCTGGAAGGGCCCCATGGAGAACACCCTGTCCAGCCTCCTGCCAGGGCAGAGTCACCCCGAGCAGGTGACACAGGAGCTCGTCCAGGTGGCTTTGGAATGTCCCCAGACAGGGAGACTCCACACCCTCCCTGGGCAGCTGCTCCGGTGCTCTGCCACCTCCATGGGAAGAAGCTCTTCCTTGTGCTGAGGTGGAACTTGTTGTGTTTTAGTTTATGGTCATTTCTGCTCCTCCTGTCCCTGGGCCCAATCCCCTTGACCCCCAGCAGAAGGATGAGGGTGGCACCTGCTGCGGGTCTGTGGGGTGCCCTCCTTCCTGCACCCCTTGATCCAGGATCTCCACTGCTCCTGTCACCCTGGGTGGGAGAGGGACAACCACATTTGGAGCTGTATCACCATCCCTGGGGGCTGTCCATGGCCATGCCCTGTGGACATTCCCAGTGGGACGGTGGCACAGCCCTGGCTCCAGGCCGAGGCCGCTCATTTGTACTTTCACACCGCTGCTTTTTGGGTTTCTTTGGTGGTTTTGTGGGTTTTTCCACCCCCACCACCCCCCCAAGTCATTACAAGCTCAACAGCTCCAACAACCTTGAAGGTGAAATCTGCTTCTCATTACCCTGGGAGGGCAGCGCTCGCTCCGTTCCGCTGCCATATGCGGCGTATCCGAGCGCTTTGCTCCGCTCCATATTGTCAACATTAAATAACCTCCTTTTTGTGGTTACATCATAAAAATTCCTCAGATCTCGGGAGCGGGGCTGGGGGGGGATATTTGCATATGTACATCTTTCATTTTCGCAGCACAGCCTGGCTACCAGATGGGGGAAACCGACTCGAGCCTCCAACATTTCTCGGCGACTTCGACGCTTTCCTGTGTTGGGAACCGCAGAGGAAACGAGGTGGTTTGAGCCCCGCTGAGCCTCTGCCAGCCCCGAAACCTTGGGATATTTTCACAGGGGAAAAAAAAGGGGGGGAGAGGGGAGGGGAGTTTTTTTCCCTGGAACCAGATGGTCGTATGGAATCAATAAAAGAGTTTGTTTACTTAACATCGGGGAGAATATGCCTTTGTGGTCCCTGAGCACGGCACAGAAAGGGGATCGCGCCGCCCGGTTAATGAGGGCAGGGGGAGGCCTGCTCCAGAAATCCGGGAGTTCCTTGGATCTGACCCTGGGCTTGGGTGCTGTGACCCACCCCGTGCTCCCCATGCCGGGCACACGGGGCTCATCCCAAAGGGTCTGAGAGATTTGGGGTGAAAACTCTCCCCAGATGGGAATTACGATTTTTTTAATCTATTTTTTCATGTATTTTTATCTATTTTCTCATGCATTTTAATCTACTTTTAATTTATTTTAATCTATTTTCTCATGTATTTTTATCTATTTTTAATTTATTTTTATCCATTTTTCAATGTATTTTTATCCATTTTTTTCATGTATTTTTATCTATTTTCAATGTGTCTTTATCCATTTTTCAATGTATTTTTATCCATTTTTAATGTATTTTTACCCATTTTCCAATGTATTTTTTCTATTATCTTAAAGTATTTTTATCTATTTTCATCTCTTTACAGACCCTGGTTTGAGTGTTTGACGTGCAAAGATTTTGGGGTGTAATGATGTATTTCTGGGGTGTGATGATGATTGTTTGAGTGTAATGACAATTTTTAGGGGGGTGCAATTACTTTTTTGGCTCTAACTGGTTTTCTGAGGGCAATGATCATTTTTAGGGCACAACAATGATTTTTGGGGAGTATATTGATTTTTTGAAACATATAAATTTTTTGTATGATTCTGATGTTTTTAGGGGTCTAATGACTGTTTAGAGCGTAATGGGTTTGAGGGTGCAATGATGTTTTTTGGGGTGTAATGATGGGGGTTTATGTATAATTATGAGTTTTAGGGTGTAATGATGTTTTTTGGGGTGTAATAATTTTTTTTGGTGTGTCACAACTTTTTTGTGTTTAATGATGTCACATCGGGGTGCAATCAATTTTTATATTTAATGATGTTACATTGGGGTGTAGGGTAATGACTTTTGGATGTTTAATGACATTTTTGGGGGTGTCATTAATATTTTACATTTCATGATGTTTATTTTGGGGTGTCATTAATATTATATTATCTTATTTTGAGGTGTAATGACTTTTGGATGTTTAATGATTTTTTGGGGGGGCGTCATTAATATTTTACATTTTATGAGGTTATTTTTGGGGTGCAATGACTTTTGGATGTTTAATGATTTTTTGGGGGGGCGTCATTAATATTTTACATTTTATGAGGTTATTTTTGGGGTGCAATGACTTTTGGATGTTTAATGATTTTTTTGAGGTGTCATTAATATTTTTCATTTCATGATGTTTATTTTGGGGTGTAATGACTTTTGGATGTTTAATGATATTTTGTGGGGCGCAATTAACATTTTCCATTTCACGCTGCTTATTTTGGGGACTAATTACTTCTTTGTGCTCAACAACGTAATTTCGGGGCGTAACGAAGGCGCTTCTTCCGTGGCGTTTTTTGAGGCCAAAAATGATGATTTTGGGGCTCTAAACGTGTTGCCCCACATCCCTAAACCCCCTCCAAAGTTGGTCCCTCCATCTGAGAACCTTGCAAGGCATTAATCACATAATTATTCTTAAACATCCCTTGCGGAACGGCAAGAAAACAACGCGGCCTCGTCTTCAAGGCGCGGCCTCATTAGGCCGATCTGTCATCTGTTAATTCATTAGAGCCCCCGACAGCCAGAACTGGGATCAAAACTGCCTTAAGTGATTCCTTATGACACACGATGGCAACTCGCAGCCATTGTCCCGGAAATGTAACGTCGTTCCTTCGGCGGCCTCCAACAAGGGCCTTTCCTCGCCGTTAATTGCCTCCTAAGTGGTTGCATGTGTTGTGTTCGGGGGGATTGCTTTGAAATTGCTTCTTGGAGGGGTTTGGTCCAACCCTGGAGTCGGGAATGTGATGTACAGGCTGGATTTTAGATATATANATATTTAAAGGAATTATTTAAAGGAATATTTTTTTCCCTTTAAAGATCCGGGCTGGGTTTTTTAAAGCAAGTTGTAAAAATTGTTTGGTTTTTTGAGGTTTTTGGGGCATTTTGGGGTTGTGGCTGGGGAAGCCAACGGGGGGATGGGATCTGTGACCCCCGANNNNGATATGGCATCTGTGACCCCAGAGCAGCAGGAATTCCACCAGCACTGGGAGTCACCGAATTCCAGGAGGGTTTGGGTGGGAAGGGACCTCACCGAAGATCCAGGGACACCTTCCACCCTCCAGCCTGGCCTGGGCCGTTCCAGGGATGGGATACCCATGGAATAACCTGTGCCAGGGCCTCCCCACCCTCCCAGGGAAGGATTTCCATGTCTTTCCCTGGGATGCTTGGGATCCCGCGGGCGGGTGATGGAGATCGGCGAGTTCTCGTCTCATAAACTGCCGGGAACTCGCGTTTCGTTCTGCTCCAGCCCCGTCTGTGCCTTTTCCAAGTGAGGGATATGAAAATCCCGCTCAAATGATGCGTGAGCTCCTCAGGAATTGGCCTGCGAGCTGCTAAATTGCTGTGCTTAATTAATTACCTTGATTTACCGACCTTGAGGTGAAGCCAAGTAGAGGAACGGACCGTTTACGTGAGCGATGGGAAGATGAGGAAACCAACGCTGAGCCATAAAATACTGCAGGGCCGGGGAGAAAAAAAGGCAAAGCAGGGATTTGAAAGGGCTTTTTGTGAGGCAGAGGAGCCAAAGGGCTGCTGGAAATGTGGAGGGGGAGCAGCACTGGGGGGTGGGATGGGATGTGCCACCCCTGGAATGCCCAGGGACAGGCTGGAGAGAGCTGGGCCAGTGGCAGGTGTCCCCCTGGAAGGGCACCTGGGGACCTGCCACCCCTCCAGGATGGGTTTTCTGTACATTTTCAATATATTTTCTGTAAAAATGTCTATACATTTTCTATATGCTTCCAGATATTTTTACTTCTATATATCATTCCCTATACATTTTCTATGTATTTTCTGTATTTTCTCTACATTTCCCATGTATTTCCCCTACATTTCCTCTACATTATTTTCTCTACATTTCCTCCACATTTCCCATATATTTTCTATATATTTCCCCTACATTTTCTATATATTCTCTATTAATTTCTATATATTTCCACTACACTTTCTATATACTATCTCTATAGTAAGTCCTATATATTTCCTATAAAGTTTATATATATTTTCTACATACACCATTTCCTCTACATATTTTTATGTATTTCCCATACATTTTCCCACCTGTTTTCCAGACAAACGACCGACATCGTTGGGATCAGGCACAGGAGGTTGGGTTTCCTGGGAGGGCAAATACAATTTAAATACAGGGGAAGAGAGAAGGGAAAATCTGAGTTAATCTGGGGGAAAACTGGGGTGCCTGAGGGGTTCCTTTGGAGCTGACCAGCAGGTTTCACAGATTTTAAGAGTTATTTAGGCCCAACATTTATCCCAAATTTATTTAACCCCAAACTTTGAAACTCGGGGATTTTTTAGACCAAAAAAAAAAAAAAAAAAAAAAGTTTTATCTGATTGGAGATTCGATTTAATATATGCAGTGATTTAATATTTACCTGATTGAATATATATTGAATTAATTGGATACTATTATTTAATATCATAAAATATATTTATAAAATATATAATATATCATAGACATTATAACTAATATATAAAAATAATATTATAAGATATAATTAAATATAAATTAATTTTGCTCCCCACTCCTCCAGGCTGATTCCTCTCGGGCTCCCCGTGATCCCTTCTCCGTGTGACCAGGGACAGGAGCCAGGGAGTGGCTGGGGTTGGGTCAGGGCATGGCGGGGGAGGGTTGGAGCTCAGGACAAGGTTCTTCTTCCCCCGGAGGGTGTTTGGGCACTGCCAGAGCTCCGGGAGGGTTGGGATGGTCCCAGGGGAGCACCCCAGGGTCCTCTCTGCCCCTGCCACCTCCCCCTGCCCATTCCCGGGGCAATCACCACCTCGTGCCCCGCCGCTCTCAGCTCTGCCGGAGCCAAATTGAATTTTTCTCCGCCGCCTGTCTCGGGAAAGCGGAGCTGGGGGAGCCGTTCCTGGCAGGGCTGGCCCTCCCCAGCCTGACAACCAGTTTTACTTCCCAGCAGGGAACAGCCTGATCGCTCATTTACGGCTGCAATCATCTCCCTGTTACAGCATTAGGAAGGAATGAGCACCAAAAGCCATTATAATTAAGATCTCTCTGGAGCTGACAGGAGAAATAGATGGCATGTGGAGCTGGAGCTCTGTGGCTCAGCTGTTTCTTTTCGAGCTGTCACTGGAAAATTACAGAGGCTGACAATCATATTTTTAACGCGGCGGCGCTAAGTAATATATATTTATATAGGGAGATATTTATATATTTATATGTCCCCACCTTGTGCTGGGAGCGGGGACAGCACGGGGGTTGTGCCCCCCTGGGTGCTGGGAGAGGGCAGGGCCATCCCCCCCCACATCCCTGCACCCCCCACATCCCAGCTCCTCATGGAGGGAATGTTCACCTGGAGAGGAGAAGGATCCAGGGAGAGCTTGGAGAACATTCCAGAGCCTGAAGGGGCTCCAGGAGAGCTGGAGAGGGACTGGGGACAAGGGATGGAGGGACAGGACACAGGGAATGGCTTCCCACTGGGTTAGATGGGAGATTGGGAAGGAATTCCTGGCTGGGAGGGTGGGAAGGGGCTGGGATGGAATTCCCAGAGAAGCTGTGGCTGCCCCTGGATCCCTGGCAGTGTCCAAGGCCGGGTTGGAGCAGCCTGGGACAGTGGGAGGTGTCCCTGCCCAGGGCAGAGGGTGGCACAGGATGATTTTAAGGTCCTTCCCAGCCAAACCATTCCAGGATTCCATCCTTTTCTGCCCGCACAGCCCCATGAGACACAATCCCTTGAGCAGGGAAGGCAGAGGGACCAAAGGGACCCGAGGGCAGTCTCTGCAGAGCCAAAACTTCGGGCAGAGCCTGAACCTTGTCTGCCCAGGCAGCAAACCCGACTCACCCCCAGTTCCAGAGTCCCCACGTGGCGTTTGGTGTCCGGGAGGTGAGGAGGAGGCTCCCATAATTACGAAATAATCAGGAAAACATCCTCTGGAGGCTCCAGCCCCGCGTCTGCGTTGAGCAGCTGGTTCTCAGGTGGGAACAGCCCCAGCTCCCAACACCCCCGGCCACCTCTGCAGCCCCAGGTGTCCAAAGGGAAGGCGAGAAATGGGAATTCTCGAGTCTTTCCTTACCTCCCAGCTGGTTTGGGGTCAGACCTGCTTGTGAACGCAGCTGAGAGATTCTTCCTCCACTCCAATATTTCAAAGCAGCAAACCCAAGCTGCCCCGTTCCCGCGGCAAACCCGTCGGATGGAAGTTCCTCTTCAAGCTGCAAATGAATTATTGATGCAATTACTCATTCTCATTTAAATATCTATTTAATGGCATTTAAATAACGGCGTTCCGAATGTGTCAACAGTTTACACAATAATTTGGATTCTGAACTTTACACCTCTTGTTTTCTCCCCACAGCCATAATTGGAGCTCATCCCCTTGGAATGACAATTGGAGATAAGTATCCCCCCCCCCTTTTTTTTTCCTCCTCCTGCACATGTGCGTTATCTAAATATATTAAATCACTTAGTCGATTTTAATTTCATTTGAATGATTAATCAGTTGCTCGGCTATAATTATTTGTGGTAAGACATCTCAGATTAGAAAACAGAGCAGGGAGACAATTAAGGAAACAAACGTGCGGCAAATCCCGCGGCGCCCGGTTCGGGATGCGGGAAGGGGCAGCCCCCGCAGCCGGGAGCTTTGGAATGGATGGGTGCGATGAAGATCCCCCTGTGATTCCAGGGGAATTCCAGGGCGGGATGCGGGAGCTGCCTGGCAGGGACAGGTTGGTGGTGGCTCCGTGGTGGCTTTGGCTCCGTCCCAGGGGAGCGGGGCCGGCTCCATCATTCCCAGATGGAGATGAAAAGCTCGGCTCGGCTGAAGCGCTGCCGCCTTTGATCTGCTTCCCACGCACGTGGCACAGTTCGGCCCCTGCAGCTTTTCCAAAGGGCACAGCATTCCCTGAGGGAGGAGAAATGGGAGCTGGGATCTGGGGGTTCAGAAGGATTTTGGAGATTTCCTTCAATTCCCAGGTTACTCACTGTTCCCTGCTCAGACAGCAGGAGCTCAGAGGCTGATTCCCTCTTGGAAAACACGTGTTGGCCTTGCCGAGGTCATGGCACAGCTGGGGAATGAGTTCAGTCCATGGAATCCCAAACTGGTTTGGGTTGGAAGGGACCTGGGAGCTCATCCAGTCCCACCCCTGCCATGGGCAGGGACACCTCCCACTGTCCCAGGCTGCTCCAAGTCCCTCTCCAATATCCCATCTGCCCATTCCCTGTGTCCTGTCCCTCCATCCCTTGTCCCCAGTCCCTCTCCAGCTCTCCTGGAGCCCCTTTAGCCTCTGGAATGTTCTCCAAGCTCTCCCTGGATCCTTCTCCCTCCAGGTGAAAATTCCCAGCTCTCCCAGCCTGGCTCCAGCCCTCGAAGTATCCCTGTGGCCTCCTCTGGCCTCATTCCAACAGCTCCATATCTCTCCTCATTTACTCAATTTCAGGGCGGTTTCCCTAGAAAAAAGGACATTCATTCCTGGTGAATTCCTCAAGGCCTGGGATCCATCCTCCCGCTCCCTCATCATCCCTTCAACATTTTTTTACCCCAGTGACGTGTCCCAGGTATGACCTTCCCGGAACTCATTTTCCCTGGGTGTAATCCTGTGGGGAATCCCGGGAAGGGCCGAGCCAGGCAAACCCACAAGGGCTTCCCTGGGGGTCCCTCCCCTAACGAGGGAAATTCCCACATCCCCTCTGCCTCAGGCACATCCCAGCAAACCCTGGGACATCCTCACCAGCCTTCCCCGAGCTCCGGAAAACTGATCCAACCAGAGGCACAAACCCACTGGGAGAGCAGGATTACGCTCCTAATCCCTGTTTCCCCAGCCCCTGCTCTCCCACCGTGCTCCTGCCGCAGCTTCCAGGGCCGCGCTGTCATTAAAACACTTGATTCCTTTGATTTTCCCGCGGGGCACGGAGCACACGAGCCTTACAGCGCAGCTGGAACGGGAATTGCAGATTCCACATCTCCATCTCCGTGGCGGAGCTTTGAGCAGAGCCAGATGTTTGTGCCTCCCCAGCTGTCGGCGTGTGCTGGGAGCACTGGTGGTCGTGTCAGAGGAAAGGCGGGGGGTCAGACACACATCGGGGGCACCGGGAGCTCCACCATCCCCCCTCCCTTCCAGGATTTATGGCCCGGCCTTCCAGCTGGAATGTGCTGGAGGCCGGGATGGGATGACTGGGGTAGGTGGGTCCCTCAGGGAAGTGCCTTAAGTGTTAACTCTGGGCTGTGGGAGGGATTGACAGGGAATCCCAAGAACCAGGGGAGCTGAAAAATGGGAAAACACTGGCTGAACCAACCCTGAGGGAGAGGAGAACAAGGCCTTTACCCAGGGGGATGGGATGTTTGGTGCTGCTCACCCTGAGCCTTTTCCTTTCCCCACTCCACGTTCTCAGGAGTCTTTTCCAACGTCACCGATTCCGTGGTTCCCATTTCCGTGGCGCCCAGGCTGGAGCAGGATGTTCCCCTCCTGCTGTACCTGCTCGGACAAGCTTTGGGACAGGGACTGTCTCTCAGCACCCAGGAACAGCAGCCCTGGCACCACCACCCAACCTGGGGGGGTGCCATGTGAAACACCAGCGAAAATAAATCTGGCTAATCCCAAGGAATGCCCAGGCACAGCAACGGTCCCAGGGAGATTAAAATAAAGTCTCGCCTTACACCACTTGGAAGGGCTGCGATTTACTTGGAAACCGAGTCACATTAATTAGCATTCTGCTAACGACTGTTTTGGATAAATATAGCGCGCCTTAATACCAACACGAGCCGCAGGTTGACATATTTAGATGGTCGATATCAAAGCCATTAACGCCTCTTCTGGTGAACCTGTTCCCAGCCCGGGGCTGTCAATGGGATTCCCGGGGGCCGTTGATCTTTAGCCACCGACTGGCCGCGGCCTCCCAGAAATGTGCTTGCATCTGCCAAAATGCCAGGCAGCTGGCAGCCCCAGCCGAAGGTCAGCCCTGCTCCCGGTGTGAAAACAGGATCCCGGGATGGGGAGCGCCGGCGGGTCCGTCGGGATGAGCCACACGAGCCCCGTGTGGCCGTTCCCGGGCACATGTCGGAGGGATATTTATATGGAGGGTTGGATGGATATTTGTATGGAGGGTTTCTCACGCCTCCCCTGTGGTCCTGGAACTCCTCCAGGGCTTATTAAAACCCGGGCACATCAAAGGATGGGAAAGGTCTGCCGGAGCTGAGGAACTCGGAGAGCTTAACGATTATTTTGCGCTAATTCCCTCCTAATTTAGCGTTGGTTATTGGCCTGATGAGCCCCCTCTGTTTGACAGTGGTGGTGATGGGAACACCGTCCTTTAAATCCTGACTGGGGGAATTCCAGTGTGGGACCATTTCCCAGAGCCCATTGTGCACATTCTCCATGGAATTATTGATTAGATCTCGGGAAGGAATTCCTGGCTGGGAGGGTGGGGAGGGGCTGGGATGGAATTCCCAGAGAAGCTGTGGCTGCCCCTGGATCCCCGGCAGTGTCCAAGGGCAGGTTGGAGCAGCCTGGGACAGTGGGAGGCGTCACTGCCCATGACAAGAGGAGCTTTAAGATCCATTCCATCCCAAACCATTCAGGAATTCTATGAAATGCCGATACATCTCCCAGCCCAACACATGGGAGTGGGAACAGTGGCTGAGCAGGAGAGATTTCCACCCTGGAACTGCATCCCCTCGGCTTTTCCTGCCCCAGGCTGGGTGCCAGCAGGAGACCCCACATCTCCCTGTCATTCCCTGGCCCAGGAGGGTGACCGGGTGTTCAGACCTTGAACCGGGATCATGAGTCCCTCTGGGACCATTATCAGGTTGTGGCGACAGGACAGACTCCCCAAACCCAACTTCTGGAGCGTGTAATTCCCTGTCTGCTCCACAAGAGCCTCTCTCCAATTGACAGAGGTTCTCAATCCTCTGATTGAGGCCAAGAATTTTAACTGGGGAGCTTTAACTTGAAACCATCCCTGTGGTATCCACCCCCTCCTGCAGATCCCACACTGGGATGGGGAGCGGAGGGATGTGCCAAATAGCCGGGGCTTATTTGGACAGGGGGGTTTTGCAGTCGGGAGGTTGTGCTGCAATAAAATCTGCACTTGGCCGGTGGATTTTAAATCACACTTATCTCATGGAGGGAGCCAGACGGGATGAAACGTGCCCGGGTGTGGAATGGCTTCCCGGTCATTATTCCCACCTCCCATTCCGGGGGATTGTCAGCCAGCCCTGAAGCCCCAGAGCAGATGCAGATTGAGAAAAACTCTAAAAAAAACCCTTTGCTTGCAATCAATAAAGGAATGAAATAAATAAGAGTGAGAGAGGCTTGGAAGCTGCGTGAAAACTCATTAGGGTTTTCAGGGATTGGGAAATATGGTTGATGTGAGCAAATATAAATATCTGCTGGGGTTTTTTTAACTTCAAAAAAAAAGGAGGTGCGGGGGTAGAAAAATTCCCAATCAGCACAAAACCGGCCGGGGTAATTTGTTTTGTCACAGGCTGGGCAGCTGGAGGGAGCTTTAGACAGAACCCTCCTCCAAAAGGAATGGAAGCGGAGGAAAAGATTATCAAAAGAGGAAAGGCTTTAATAAACTGCGAAGCCCTGATCACCCACCGAGAAGCGCAGCTTAATTAGGAGATTAAGCAGCTCCCGGTGCCGTGCGCAGGCTCCGTGTGCCGGGGGCACCGGGAATGCTGCTGGACTCGTTCCTTTGGATTCCCTGGGATGCAGAACACGGCTGTGCCCACCACGGGGTGCCCCCAGCTCCTCCAGCTGCCCCCGTGTGCCACAAGAGCGGCGCTGGCATTGCCACCTGCCTCGGGAGCAGGAAAAGGGGATGCCCTGTGCTCGGCCTTCCCGGTGGTTTTCCATGTTCCAAGCTCAGGGTTTCCATGTCCAGGGAGTCTCTGCAGCTTCGGGGCCCTGGCTGGACTTGGTGAAGTCGGGGATCTTTAATCAGGAGTTCAGGTTTGGTGCTGGGAGGGAGTTCTGCCCTGGGAGGGTGGGAGGCCCTGGCACAGTGTCAGGGTTTGATGAATTTCCCAGTTTAAAATCTTAATGGCGGTTAATGGCAGGTGGAGGGGGGCACAGGGGACTCCTGGGAGAATGGAAATGGTCCCTTTAATGTCCCTTCCCACCCAAACCAGTCTGACCCTACCTTTCTGGGATCTTCCCCAACCCAAATGGTTCTGTGCCATCACACCACGTTCCCTCTGGAAAAAAAATCAGGGTTCAGAGCTCCTGCTCTCCCAGCAGATTCTGCCCTGTCTCAGAGCCAGCAGAGCCTTTTCTCCTTCGGCTTTCATGTGAACACAAAGAGCATTTGCACCCTCTGGTGAGGTCCCTGGGCAGCCACCCAGCCTGGTGTGTGCCGGCAGTGCTGAACACCCCAACAAAGTGCCACTTGATCCAGGGCATCCCTGTCGTGACAGTGCTCGGGAGGAGCCCCAGGGCCCTCACAGCCTTCACTGCCATGTCTTTTACTACTTGAAAGCCCAGCAGCTCCCACGCCATTCCCAGGGTGGGCACTCCCTGCACCCAGCCTGTCCCACAGGGCACCCTCAGTCTGTGACTCACTTGTTCCCGGTGTTCCAAGGCTGTGGAGCTGCTCCTGAGCCATCCCTGGCCCCGCTGGCAGTGCCCAGGCTGGAGAACCATTGCCCTGAGGGGCTGCACTTCCCACATCTCACTTTCTGGAATGTTCTCGCAGGGATCTCACCAGGATGCTGCAGATTCCTGTTGGCAGCATCACTTTGGAGTCCAGGGCTGAACTCCCAGGCCTGTGGGAATTCTGGGCTGCTCATGCTCCCTGTGCCACCTCTGGGTGTGTGTCCTGCACCCCTCAGATGTTTCAGGTCCCTGAAGCTGCAGGAGGGCAGCAGCAGCAGCCACATTCCCAGGATGTCCCAGAGCTGCTCCCATCAGGTTCTCTGCTGTGTTTGAGCCTCAGTGGCCATTGGGAGCCCTGGGAGGGAAGGGCAGAGCCCTGATGATTTTATCCATCCCCGGCAGCTGCAGCTGGTTTCCCCAGGATCACACTCACCTGGGGAGACATGGGTTTGGTTGGTTGTAATATCTTCATCCTTCCCTCCCTCTTCCCTACACCCAGAGCACGAGGGTGTTTTGGAGTCCTGGAGGGAGGAGAGTTGTCCCCAGCTTTGTTGTGCCAGGGGTATCGTGCCACTGTCTCTGCTCCCTTCCAGCAGTAGCTGAGATGGTTGAGAATCCTGGAATGGTTTGGGTTGGAACTCAAAACTCATCCAGTGCCACCCCCTGCCATGGGCAGGGACACCTTCCACTGTCCCAGGTGGATCCAACCTGGCCTTGGACACTCCCAGGGATCCAGGGGCAGCCACGGCTTCTCTGGGAATTCCATCCCAGTCCCTCCCCACCCTCCCAGCCAGGAATTCCTTCCCAATATCCCATCTAACCCAGTGGGAAGCCATTCCCTGTGTCCTGTCCCTCCATCCCTTGTCCCCAGTCCCTCTCCAGCTCTCCTGGAGCCCCTTTAGACTCTGGAAGTGGCTCCAACCTCTCTCTTCTCTCTTCCAGGCCTCACCCTCTGTGCCCCTCACCACCCTCACGGGGCACACTTCCCACCTTCTATTTAACCCAAATTTCCCTTTGAACCCATAACTCCTTATCCCATCATTCCATTTCCATCTGAACCACAGGGGATGCTTCCCAAACCATTCCCCCCTCCTCCCCAAAGAACTCCCACACATGGAGCCTTGCAAACCTAATAACAACCGCCTGAAAAACATCCTAAACCCGGAGAATTTATGTAGCATGACCCAAATTGAATTATACATTACAGCACTATAATTGATTTTTTAGAAGAGAGATTAAATTTATTTTATGCCTCACTAACTAACAGCCAGATTTACCTAATTGCTTGGAGTGCAGAGTTAGGATGATTCATTAAAGCCTGTACATGCCTGGGTACATTACACTGTGACTAAAGCTTCCCTGCTTCGAGCAATTAAAGTGGAGAAACTTGGGGCCTCATAAGTAATTGAATATAACAATCCAGCTCCGAGTGGCTCTGGATGTCTTATTAAGTTCTTCAAGCAAAAAAAACCAAACCAAAACAAAATCCCACAAATTT
>WEKX01016320.1:18275-33757 GCA_013390025.1 Pitta sordida | reverse complement strand
GAGCAGGGGGTGGGTGGGGGTGCCCTTGGTGGGGGCTCTGCTCTGATCCATCGCACCAGGGAACTCAGGGGCTGGGGTGTGGAATGGGGCTCCCTGGGAACAGCAGGTGCCCAGTTTAAATCCTCTCCAGATGCCCCTGGATCCCTGCAAGTGTCCAAGGCCAGGTTGGAGCCACCTGGGATAGCAGGAGCTGTCCCTGTCCGTGGCAGAAGGTGGAACTGGATGAGCCTTCAGGTCCCTTCCCACCCAAACCGTTCTGGGCTCTGTGATTCCCAGTTCTCCACTTCCCGGTGATCTCCAGCGTGGATGGATCCAGGGTGGCAGGTGCTCTGACCCTGTGCTCAGTAACCACCCAGCAAACCCTTGGCAAGGGCTGTTCTCAGAGCCCAGACCTCAAACAGGACCCAAAAATGGGGCTCAGAGCTCTGGGGTTCCACAGACATCCTTCAGGGGGAGCGTGGAAATGCCCCATTAAACCCTCTGCCTGTTCCAGGGGACAGCAGGAGGGGTCAGGGGTCTATCCTTTCCTGGCTGTTAATATTTCGGACTGAGCCAGGCTTTGTGCTGTAGGTTTGGTCTCCAACACGTCTGCCTTAATGAACTCTAACAGCACAGAAGGCAATTATGTTTGTGTCTAGACCTGCCTAAGACCATCAACAGCACCTCATTACTTTACAGATTGTTAACGTTGTTGGCAGCAGTTGAAGATCCTCCTCGAAATAAAATAAAAAATAAAAAAAAATACCAAATTTATTCTCTGTTGCAACACACTTTAGGTGATGATAAATGATAACGAGGGGCTCGTGGCTAATGAGACCTTGCTTTGTCCAGAGGCTGCTGCGTGTAAAGCAGGATGAAAGGAGAGGGGGGGTGGCAGACAGCTCGTGGGGGGGGGCTCTTCTAAAGGTCATTAGAAGCTTGGGGAAACTGAGGAGACAAAGCTGGTGCTGTTGTGTGTGTGAGGCTTGCAGTGTGGGCAGGGACGGGTGGTCAGCGGTGAGTCACATGTGGAGCCATATGGGCACAGCTGCCTCATGCACATCTGGTTTAATTCCCCCCCATTTTTATGGGCTTATCAAATCTGATAAGGGGGAGGTGACCCCCAGTGGGGTTTTGTACCGTCTGCTTTCATGGAACTGCAGAATCCCAGCCTGGTTTGGGTTGGAAGGGACATTAAACGTTGTTCCACCCCCGCCATGGGACACCTCTCACTGTCCCAGGCTGCTCCAGCCTGGCCTTGGACACTCCCAGGGATCCAGGGCAGCCACAGCTTCTCTGGGCAAATTGACTTCTCCCAGTCACTCATTTCCCCCAGTATTTCCATCCCTGTTCTTGTTCCCGTCTCCCCCAGAGGGGCTGAGGGCAGGAGAGGATGGACTGGGGCAGGGACCACCCCCAAGGCCGGTCAGGGCTGGTGCTGACCCTCTTTGGGACCCTGTGGATGGAGCACTGGTGAGGCAGGAGCTTCCCAGGAGTGGGATGTTGCCAATACAACCCGGTGTGGCGGGAGCAGGGCTGCGTGCTGGGAGCTGTCAGCTGCCAGCCATGCACTTGTTAGGCTCCTGATGGATGGGGATGGCCTTGGAAATTGCCAGGAGCCATTTCCATCCCTGCCAGGCCCCGACACGAGGACAGGGAGGGGCTGACAGGGCTCTGCTCTGCCTTTGTGTGGCACATCTGGCAACTGTTCCGGATCCACAGGGGCCGGTGATTCCTGGGAATTATCTGGAGGAAATCCCTGGGAGCGAGAGGAGGAGGAGGAGGAGGCAGGGGCTGGGGTGCTGAGCAGAGCAGGGGATCCAGCACCCTTGGGTGCTGAGGTGGGGGTGAGCAGGGAAGGGTCCGTGGTTATCCCAAGTGCTCCTTCCCTCGGGATAACGTTGCTCCGGTCCAGGCAGGGCAGAGCAGGGCGGGTGTCTCATTAAAAAGGTACATTTTAACGGGCTGATTAATGATGGGGAATGTGGCTCCTCTCAGGAAAGGCTCCCGTGGTCTGTGCTGGTCAGAGGAGGAGCTGCTGGCTCCTGTCAGGGAGTCACCCAGACGGGGCTGATGCCACCCTGAGGTGTGGGAAGGTGGGAATGTCTGTCCTGGAGATCAGCTGGTGACTGTGCAGATGTTCATCTCAGATTTATTCTCAGCTTGGCCAGTGCTGAGCATCTCCACATGGATGGGGGAAGGGTCTGGTCTGTTTTCTCCAGGAGTCTGAGCTCCTCACCTACCTCACCAGGAATGGGAAGAGGAGCAGATGTGCTGTTCCCTCGTCTCCTGGCTGCTCTGACCCTGAGTTTTCCCTCTTGCTTCACCACGTGTTCTTTTCCTCCAGGTAGAAAAGGGAAGGAAATGAAGGAAAGGGAAGAAAAGGGAAGAGCAGCTGAGGGAACTCCTTCCCTCCCAGAGCCCACGGCTGAGCCCCCAGCAGAGCTGTGGGTGCTGCAGCCCAGCACCAAATGTGCCCAGCACCCCCTGTCTGGGCTCTCTGGTGGTCACCAGCGCTGGACCCCAGACCTCCCTCCCTCCTGCACATCTCTGTGACCCCCATCTAATTCCGGTAGTTTATCTTCACTGCAGAAAGGAAATTAAGGGGGGGAAAAAAAACCCAAATCAAATCATTCCGAGCCTGTATTGCGTTATCCCAGCTCTGACCCCACACCAGGCTCTGTCCATGCGCCAGCTCTGACCTGAAGGGATCACTGAGTCTTGAATTCAAATGTTATTTCATTCCCTATTTCCCATCCCAGGGCTCGTTTCAGCCGATGTGAACGTCCTCAATTGTTCTCAGCAGTGAGGTATTTTTTTTTTTAATGGACTATTGAGCTCAGATAACAAATTTTAAATTGTAACACACATGACCTGAGCCAATTTAAACTTCATCTGAAATGCTGAATTGCCTTTACCCCAAACTGCTGTGAGAACACACACCCTGAGCTGCTGTTAAAGGAAGATGCTGCAGTGAAGTGAAAGAGGCTCCAGCCCATGAGGGAGCTGCAGACTTGACCAAGGGCATCACTAAATCCTAATGATTTAAAGCAGATTTGTTGTTGCAAATCCCATCCAACCTGGCCTTGGGCACTTCCAGGGATTCAGGGGCAGCCACAGCTTCTCTGGGCAACCTGTGCCAGGGCCTCACACCCTCACAGGGAGGAGTTTCTTCCCATAATCTCATCTAAACCTACCGGAGTTGTTCATCCTGGAGAAGAGAAGGATCCAGAGAGACCTTGGAGCTCCTTCCAGAGCCTAAAGGGGCTCCAGGAGAGCTGGAGAGGGACTGGGGACAAGGGATGGAGGGACAGGACACAGGGAATGGCTTCCCACTCCCACAGGGCAGGGAGAGATGGGAGATTGGGAAGGGATTCCTCGTTGGGAGGGTGGGGAGGCCCTGGCACAGGGTGTCCAGAGAAGCTGTGGCTGCCCCTGGATCCCTGAAAGTGTCCAAGGACAGGTTGGAGCAGCCTGGGACAGTGGGAGGTGTCCCTGCCCATGGCAGGGGTGGCACTGGATGGGCTTTAAGTTCCCTTCCAATCCCCCATTCCATTCCAGGCCAGTCCATCCTATGCCATGTCAGTCCATTCCATTCCACACCATGCCAGTCCATTCCATGCCATGACAGTCCAGCCCAGCCCAGCCTAGCCCAGTCCATTCCACACCAAGCCAGTCCATTCCATTCCACGCCATACCAGCCCAGTCCATTCCATTCCACACCATACCGACCCAGACCATTCCATTCCACACCATACCAACCCAGACCATTCCATTCCATTCCACACCGAGCTAACCCAGTCCATTCCACATCATGCCAGCCCAGTCCACTCTATTCCACCCAGGCCAGCCCATTCCATTCCACATCATGCCAGCCCATTCCATTCCATTCCATTCCATACCATACCATGCCAGCCCAGCCCATTCCATTCCATTCCATTCCATTCCATTCCATGCCATGCCAGCCCAACCCAGTCTATTCCATCCCATTCCATTCCATTCCATTCCATTCCATTCCATTCCATTCCATTCCATTCCATGCCAGCCCAGCTCAGACCAGCCCATTCCATGCCATGCCATGCCAGCCCAGCCCATCCCATGCCAGCCCATCCCACTCCACGCCGTGCCGCCGGAGCTGCTGGGAGCCGCCGTGAGCGGAGCCCATCCGTGCTCAATAAACCTCCAGTGCTTGGCGGAGTGCGTTTAATGGAAATCTCAGGCCAGGCCCCCGACACGAGGCATTCATGTATAATAAAATGAGGTTCCTGAAACACTCGAGAGCACAAACCATCTGCTCTGCCGTGATGTACTAACAGCTCCGACTAATTTTTAATGCAGGTTTTATGACGGATGTGCACATCGCGCCAGCCATGCATAAGGAAGAGCCAGCCTGGCTGCACTTTGAACTGAACTGACTGCTGATGAATTTGTCTCCCATTTTAATTACTTTCTGTACATTAAAGGTGTAGTGGACCATGTGAAGTGCCTTGTCTGGTTTATCCCCTCTGTGTCCCCACGTCTCCTCAAAGTGCTGAAGCTGCCAGGCGTGGGGAGAAGAGGGAGATGGAGGGAAACTGCCTCGTGCAGGACTTGGGCAATAAATGCACTGGGCCACCAGCAACGAGCCCGTTCCATGAGGTTAATTAATTCTTGTTAATTATGTCCCTTGACATTTTTCTCCGGCCTGCATGGCGGGGGTTGGTGCTGCCCGACGGGGTTTGCAAGAAGAGCTCAGCGTTCTCTTCCAGGGAAATCAGAGCAGGGACTCGTGATGGAAAAGGCTTTCAGGCTGCAATCTCTGCCAGGCTCTTTCTCTTCAATGAATTTTTAAAGCACTTTATCAGCTTCAAAACATATTTATTTATTTATCGCCACCCAAAAGTGGAGCCATTTATCTGAGCGGGCCCCAGATGTTTGGGATGGCGCTGGAACGTGGTTGGACCAAAGCCTTGCCAAGGTTTTTGCCTGTTTCTCGCTGAATTTGCAGGAGAGCTGATTCCCTGAGGAGAGACCACATTTGCAAGGGGAACACCTCCTTATGTTCGTTAATCTGGCAAAATTCAAATGACCCTTCAACGCTTTAATTTGGGAGGGCTGTGCTCCCGTTCCTTCAACTCTTCTCATCTTTTGGGAGAAAAGGGAGAATAATGGATGAAGCTTGGCCAGGGTTGGCATGGCCATGAAATCACTTCATCCCTCTTCCCTTCATCGTGACATTCCTCTTCCCTTCATCATGACATTCCTCTCCTATTCATCATCTCATCCCTCTTCTCTTCAGTGGGACGCTCCTCTCTCCTTCCTCACCACATTCCTCTCCATCGTGTCCTTTCTTCCCTTCCCTCTGTCATCCCTCTCCTCTTCCACCACTTCTGGATCCTCAGAGCTCCTCTGGATAAACAACAGCAGCAGGATTTAATCCACCCATTAAAACCCGTGCCAGGATTTCAGTCAAGAGGAGGGAGGATTTCCCAGCTTCCCACTGGGCCTGGAGGGGGTTGGACCATTAATGCAAATCCCTTATCTAATGCCTTTAGTCTTCTCTTTGCTCTGAGAGTCTCTTGTGAAGCCACCAGGATTCCTGTCCCTGCCGTCATCCTTGGGGATGAATGAGCTCTACTGTAGTCTGGGAATCCACTTGGCTGGGCTTTGGGGCAGCTCCTCCTGCTTTTACTCATCCATTGGCCGGCTGGAACCTTCCATCCAGGACAGGGCTGAATAATGACAGACCTCTTCTCCTTGAGTGAGGATCCAGACACGCTGGATTTCACAGACCTTCAGGGATTTGAACAAATAAGCCCAGAGTCAGTGCTGGAGACAAGAGGCCGTGCAGATAAAATGTGTTTGTTGCCAAGAATACCCACAAATCACGGCCTACGTGGAAACTTCAATTCCAGTCGCACCATAAAAGAAAAAAAAAACAAACCCTAATTAAAAATTCAATAACGAGACTGGGCTTGGTGACTGAGCAGAAGGGAAAGTACCTACAAGCAGCAAATCCATTGCCAAGGACGGAAAGCCCTCCAAGTGCCATGTGTTAAAAGGAAAATGTCATTTTATTGGATGTTCCTTCTTCTCGCTAACGAGCACTCGGTGTGATTTCAGCTTTCCTGCTGCGCCCTCGTTCCTGCAGATCCCGGCTCACCAGGTCGGTGGGAATGGGGCTGTTCTCCCATGGGCAGCACCAATAGTGGCTTCAGAGCTTCCCGCTGGGCATGAAGTGATGGAAGGGGTTTGGCCTCGCCCATCCCGGGATTAAATCCATCCCTGTCCCCGAATTCCCGGAGCCTGCTTGGGGAATACCTCACAGCTGGCCTTGTTTGTTCAGGGAAATGTTTCTCCTCGTTGTTCTTTGAAGGGGAAGCCTTGCTGAGAGGTTTCCTGAGGATCCGGGAGCAGCAGAGAGGGAGGGACACCCACTGTGCCTGCCTCGGGCATCCCGGGAATTCCAGGTGGGCATCCATCCCCTCTGAGGCTCCTTTTGGCTCCCTCAGCCTGGCATCGCGCTGGAACCACGAGGAGGAGCTACCCAGGCACCCTCTGAGGCTGCTGCCGGCCTGGCATTGCTGCCCTCGGGACAGGCTGTCCAGAGTGGGAGGAAATCCAGTGTGAACAGCAAGGGGGGGTTGGATGGAGGGGCACAGATTTCCCAGGCCATGGTGGGGATGGATGGATGGATGGATGGATGGATGGATGGATGGATGGATGGATGGATGGATTCCAGACAACCCAGGGAAGCTGAGGTTGTGCCCCATCCCTGGAAGTGCTCCAGGATGGGTTGGACAAGGCTTGGAGCAACCTGGGACAGTGGGAGGTGTCAGGGGGTGGAATGGGATATCCTTGGAGGTCTCTTCCAACCCAAACCAGTCCATAATTCATAAAGCCAGGAAGAGGCAGGATAAGGGCAAACTCCAGGTCACTTGGCTCAGCCCCTGAATGGGACCTTGTTATTGGCTCAGGAATGTTCCTGACTTCTCACCCGACTCCTCGTTTCCTGTTTTCTTCAGGGACCTGGCAGGAAAGACACTGAACCACCACAGGAAGAGTCGTTTTTGCTCATCTACTAAAATCCAGGACAAGGGAAAGTTTTGGCCTGGGATCCCCTGGGATTCCCAGCCCTGGGATGATTAAAACACACGAGTGGTTTAAATCATCCAGGCACTTACTTGAACTGGGCCTTGAGATCAGCCCATCTCCAGTTACTGCTCCAGATTTTGAGTTTTGTTTGTTAGGAAAGGATAAAGCTGTTTTTCACATTGTGGGGGCATTTTCCAATAGGAATTTTGCAGCAGAAATGTCAATATTTTTAAATATTTTATCCATATGTATTTATATTTATACCCTGATAAAAGTGTCCAGGCTTGTTTTCAACCTATGATGGATCATTAAATGGGAAGGTCTTGGCTTGGTCACTCCATCTTTTGGGGCTGGAAGGGTTGTCCATCCTGCCACGAAAATGCTGCATGAAAAGCCTCAGAATGAGCCCAAATCCAAGGAAATCCAGAAATCCTGAAGATGCCAATCCCAGGGTTGGTATTTGAAATCCATGAGTGCCACCACTCCGACTTCACCAGAGGTTGGAGGATGTGGGGAAGGGGCTGTCCAAGGATGGAAGGAGCCCAGCAGTGCTTGCAGCAAGTCTTGTGGGGTGGGAGAGTTCCCAGCTGGCTCAGAACTGGGATGAACTGGGAAGAAAAGTATCTGCCAGGAGAGTAGTGGGGTCAGGAAGATTCTTCCACCCCTGGAATGTTCCAGGCCAGGTTGGACAGGGCTTGGAGCCACCTGGTCTAGTGGGAGGTGTCCCTGGGTGGTGGGACAGGATGGGATGGGATGGGATGGGATGGGATGGGACAGGAGGGCCTTTGTGGTTTCAGAGTATGGCTGGGGAAGCCGAGAGGGCNGGATGGGATGGGATGGGATGGGATGGATGGGATGGGATGGGATGGGATGGGATGGGATGGGATGGGATGGGATGAGATGGGATGGGATGGGCTTTGAGGTCCCTTCCCACCCAACCCATTCCAGGGTTCCATAACTCCATCATCAAAGGAAAGTCACCGTGACAGGATTATGGAGCAAATCCTGCCCAGGGATGGGGGGGCTGGAGCTCTGCCTCTGCTCTTCTAGCCCTGGGGAAACCCTCCTTGGCTGAAAACAAAACCCCACATGGAGCAAAACCCTCCCTGGCATCAGCCAGAGCTCCTGCCCCGCTCCATCCAGGTCCTGCCAGCTCCTCATCCCTCGGATCCACCCCGAGCCAGGCGGGGCTGACAGTGCAAGGAGCCTCTCCCCGCTCTCACTCACGTTTCCTAACGCTGGGTTTGGTGCAGGAACGTCTGGGAGAGGTGCGGGTTGTGCTCCCAGAGCCGTTTGCTTTGGCCGAGTCGAGGCTTTTCCAGCGGAGGCTGCAGGAGGGGGGAGGGATGTTTGAGAAGGGCACGGCAGGTAATTAATGGCTTCCCGAGGGCTACGACCAGTGGGAAGTTTTTATTGCCAAAGAAAAATGGCTTTGTGAGAAAATAATTTCGGTTCTGTCTTCTCTTGAGGATTTGGGAGGTTTTATTTAAAAAAAAAATATGAGATGATGATATTTTGGGTTGTTGGAAAAACCCTTTCTCAGCCCAGAGTTTTCTGCTTTTTGGGAAGAAGTCCCAGACCAGTAGCAACAGGGTGAGAGGGAACGACCTCAGGCTGTGCCAGGGGAGGCTCGGGTTGGACATCAGCAGGAATTTCTTCATGGAAAGGGTTTCGGGCCTTGGCAGGGGCTGCCCAGGGAGGTTTGGAGTGCCCATCCCTGCAGGTGTCCCAGGAAGGGCTGGATGTGCCCCTCAGGGACAAGGTGGGGACAGGGCACAGCCTGGACTCCGTGGGCTGGGGAGGCCTTTTCCAACCACAATGGTTCTGGAATTCCATAAACGAGAGACAAACCCAGGGAAAAACAGACCGTGGATGGCAAGGGAAGGTTGGCACAAGGGCTGTGTGGGATGTGGGGAGTGCCCTCCTGCCCTGGCGCCGTGTGGCATCACCCTCGGTGTCCTGGGAGCTCCTCCGTGTCCTGCAGCCATGGAGGGACAACACGGATGGGTCTGTAACACTCAGTTCTCTCTGAAACAATTAGATGAGACTGCGTAGCTAATTAACACAACCCGGAGTTGTGGGGTTGGGGGGGGGGGATGGCCGGGGCACACCCTGGGGATGGCACTGCCAGCTCTGCCTGTCCTGCCGCTGCTCCCCCCGCCCCTCATTTCCCAATCCATTAGTTCCCCTCGCAGGGACCGTGGCAGGCAATAAACCCTCCGCTCTGCCACATCTTCCAGGGGCTCCTGCTGCCCGTGCTGCCGCCGGAGCGGGGATCAGCTCCCGGATCCCCCGGGGGCCGCGCCTGCAGAGGGGCGATAAGGGAATCGGATTTTCCTGCCGCCGCCAGAGGTGAAATCCGAAGATCCCGAATATTTAGTGATGTTTACCCACAGTAATCAGCTTCTCCGAGAGATGTCACCGGGCAGGCAGGGCTGCATTGATTGCACGGCCCCCTCGCCGCCCGGGGGCAAACAGCTCTGATTAATATTTCACAACACTTTGCCTTTTTTGATTTTTTTTTCCTCTCTCTCTTTTTTTTTTTTTTTTGCTTCTCAGAGAGCCTTGATAGAGAGAGACAGAATATTTTCCCATCTCTTGTGTTTGCCTGCTCCAGTAATCATCGGATTCAATCACTCTTGCAATGTTTTTATGAATTAATAACGGGCACTTTGGAGGGCTGGCGGGGAGATGGGAAATGCAATCTGTACAACCTTAATGAGCACCGTGGGGACCTGGTGCCATGGTTTCCCAAATCCTCTCTGCGCTTCTCTCTAAATCATTGTCTCTCCAATTACCTGCTCGCGGAGAGGCTCTGGATGGCTCTCCTTGGGCAGGGAGCGCACCTGGCTCCCCGCTGCTTCCGCAGCTCCTTTGGAAGCTGGCCCAATTAATTTTTTTTCTCTCTCTCTATTTTCTTTCTTTTTTTTCCCTCCCCGCTTTAATCACAGCTCACCTTTGTCAGCGCTGACAAAATGTTTGTCTTTGCTGCCTCGTTAGTGTTTGCTGAGCTGGAGGAGGAGTGGGGATGGGGAAGGAGCTGCTGCTCTTCCCAGAGCTGGGAATGAAGGGGTTGGGGTGTTGGCTGTGCCTCTGATTGCCCCAGTCGGGCACAGCAGGGGACACTGGCAGGGTGGGCGTGGGGGGCACCTCCCTATGGATTCATGGAATCACTGAGGCTGGAAATGCACCCTGAGATCGAGTCCAGGAGTTCACCCGGCACTGCCAAGGCCACCACTGACCCGTATCCCCAAGTGCCACATCCACAGGGCTTTTAATTCCCCCCAGGGATGGGCATCTACCAGGCCTGGAGAGTCCTTTCCATGATGGAATTTTCCCAGTATCCAACCTGAACCTGCCCTGGTGTGACGTGAGGCCAGTCGCTCACACTCTGCCACCTGTTACTTGGGGGAGGAGCTGGGACCCCTCAAGTGATGTCCCCAATCCCAGTGCGCTGTCTCAGCACAAGGGGCTGATCCCTGATTCCCCACCCGATTCCCTTTGTCCCTGAGCAGGGCAGCACAGAGGTGTGGAGCTCTCAGCTCCCCCGGGGACTTCAGGGATGAGTCTCCAGACACCCAGACGTGTGGCTGCACTTTAAAAACTTGTCTGAGTGGAAATTTGGCCACAGGCAGCACAATTGTGTTTGGGGCTTTGAAGCCAACTGGAGTCACGAAATCCTCCTGTGGAGAGAGCCAGGCTCTGGGGAGGGCAGGATTTTACAGCTCCAGGGTCGGGATCCAGCAGCAGGTTTGTGGGAGTGGGTGGAGTCCTGGTGAGGGTCCTTTCATAAAACCACGGAATATTTTAGGTTGCAAAAGCCCCTCTGAGATCATGGAGTTCAATCAGCACTGCCAAGGCCACCACTGACCCACGTCCCCAAGTGTCACATCCACGGGGCTTTTAAATCCTCCAGGGATGGGGACTCCACCACTGCCCTGGGCAGCTGTGCCAGGGCTTGAATTCCTCTTGTGAGAGTCATCAAACAAAGAAATAAAAAAAGATCCTGAGGGATAATTCCACGAGTGAGGGATCCCTTACTTGCTGGATTTCCAAAGGAATCCTCGGGGAGCAGCTGGGGGCTGTGGGTACAGCCCAGTGCCCACCCATGAGGACAGCGCAGATGTGGCACAGCTGCTCGGTGGGAGGGTTTGCTCCTGACATTCCGGGGAGTCCAGAGGCTCCTCGGGTCTTTGGGGAGTTCTGCTTCCTGCTCTGGATCATCAGCTGTGGGGAGTGGTAAAGGCTGGTGAGGTTGGGGCCGGTGGGTTTGCAGGGCTGGGGACACCCTGAGGACAGGGGTGTTTGTCCCCAAGGCCCTGGGATCACCCACATCCCCACACTCCTGCTCATTCCTGGTATATTTAATTAAGGAGTAAATAAATGAAAGGAGCGAAGGGCTGGACAACATCTGCTCCTCCGGGCACCGGCTCCGGCCACGCCTGCCCTGGCAAGGATGGAGACATTCCCGCCTCTCTCCTCCTCTGCATTGCCCGGGAGGAGCCAGCACAGGCCGTGCCAATGCACCTCGCCGAGCTCTTCACAAGTGCCTGACTTATCCCCAATCCCCTCCCGAGAAAATCTCCCGGCGTTTACGAGCAGACCCAGCTCCGGCTCCAGAGGCTTCTCCTTTCCCCCTGCTCTGTTTATTTTCTGGGCCTTTTTAATTGCTTTTTCGAGTGTGTTCTCAGCCCAGAGCTATGTCAGAGCTGCGTGACAGAGACCTCAGGCTGGCTGAGTAAGGAGGAATTTATAGACACTTGGCCAGCGCTGCTCCGACATTTCTCCCTCCCAGACGGGCGTTACAGAGTGGGGAGGGCACTGGGACGGCACTGGTGTGAACTGGGCAGTGCTGGGGCCCAGGTGCCGGGATGCTCCGTTCCACTCCGGGTTTGCTCTGCACGCCTGAGCTGCCGGGGAAGGTCATGGGGAAAGAATTTCCCCCCAAACAAGGTCTGATTGTTAATGTTTCCCCGGGAGGGCTGAGCCGGGCAGTGATTTCCCATCCTGATTTATAGCCAGCGTGGATGGTGAGCTCCAGGCCTGGAGAGGAGCCAGCTGCCTGCTGGGATACCTGCTGGGGAGAGGTGCTGGGCACAGCTCCGAGCCGGGCAGGATGGGGCCTTGGCAGCACTGCCAGTGGGATCATGGAATCGTGGAAATGTAGAATGCCCTGAGTTGGAAGGGAGTCACTGATGTCATCGAGTACAACTCTGGGCCCTACACGGGACAATCCCAACAATCTCATCCTGAGCCTGAGGGATGCCAGGGGTGAGTTGGCACCCAGCACCCCTCTGGGTGACTGGGACACCCTGGGCACCCCCGTGTTGGGCAGAGCTGCTGGCCAGCCCTGGTACTGAGCATCCCTGGCCCTGCCCTGAGCATCCCTGGCCCTGTTCTGAGCATCCCTGACCCATCCTGAGCACCTCTGTCCCCGTCCTGAGCATCCCTGGCCCTGCCCTGAGCATCCCTGTCTTTTACATGAGAAACTCTGTCCCTGTCCTGAGCATCCCTGGCCCTGCCTTGGACATCCCTGGCCCTCTCCTGAGCATCCCTGGCCCTGCCTTGGACATCCCTGGCCTTCTCCTGAGCATCCCTGGCCCTGCCTTGGACATCCCTGGCCCTCTCCTGAGCATCCCTGGCCCTGCCTTGGACATCCCTGGCCCTCTCCTGAGCATCCCTTATCCTTCACTGAGCATTTCTGTCCCAGCCCTGAGCATCCCTGCCCCTCCTGCCCTGCCCATCCCTTATCCTTCCCTCCCCTCAGCGCTGCCAGCTGATTTTTCAGTCTAATTTCTCTCCTCTCCCCCTTCCCGCCGCTCCTGCTGGTGCTGCCGAGCCCTGAACAATGGCCGGGATTTATCCCGAGCTCCCATCCTGCCAGCTGGCGGCAGCTCAGCTCCTCATCCCTTTCCAGGGCTCTTAAAGCCACCCTGCCCCAAAGCCGGGAGGGGGCGGGTGGCTCTGACAAGTCCCCGCTCTCTTAAATGCCTGGGCACTGATACAATTAATGTTTAGCGCGGCATTCTTGTCTCCTGGTTGCCATTCTGCGCCGAACAATGGGCTGTTTTGCCCATGAAATTACTGCTCTGATTAGGAGGAATCTGCCCGTCATTAGACTTTCAAATGCGAGCGTCGTGCGAGCCCGGCCCGGATTGCTCCGGCGATATTCCCGATCCTGAAGGAAATGGCGAGTGCAAATAGGGCAATTTTCTGCGCTCGCAGGGGAGGGGATTCGCATTGATGGATGTTGTTGTGTCGCTGCGGCGGCAGCTGGGGCGACAATCCTGCCCGATCCTGCCCGATCCCGCCCTCCTGATCCGTGGATTTGGGGGGGATCCCTGAATGGTTCGGGTTCGGCTCTTCCCGGGGAGCTTTGCCACCGAACTGGGCGGCTGGAGATGGAGGAAGGATCCTTGTGCCCAAAACACAGAACGACAGAATGATTTAGGTTGGAAAAGTTCCCTAAAATCGCCGAGCTGGACGACTCTTGCCATGAAGTTTTCCCAATATCCGACCTGGCACCGCTTGAGGAGGGACCTTCTTGCTCCCCACAACTCCCCGATGGGGGGATGGAGCCAGGAGGGGGTCGGGCTCCTCCCCCAAGTCATGGGATGAAAGGCAAAGGCCTCAGTTCGTGTCACTGAATTTTAGGGAATTGAATTTTAGGGACAAATTACAAGGAGAAGGGTTGTCCAGCCTCTGGCCCTTCACACGCGGCCGGTGGGGCCACGCGGGGATGAGAACAGCTGGAATCCAGCGGCACATCCCGATCGCTGCAGGGCCCTGTGTCCCCCTCCGCAGGACCCCGAGGGGACACGGGTGACACTTGGGTGGCACTGGGTGGCACTGGGTGGCACTGGGTGACACTGGGTGACACTGGGTCGGGGCTGTTGGGGCCGCCCCCATGGGAAGGAGGGCGGGTGATTCTCCTGTGCCCCGCAATCCCTGGAAGCAGGCGGGATTTGGGGGGTGCTGGGGAGCGGCTTTGAGCGCTGTGACCCCCACCCTGTCACCCGGGAGCACCTCGGGGCCAGCCCGAGCTGTGGGTGACACTCAAGGACGAAAAGCGGGAGTTGGGGGGAATATTCCTTCCCCTTGTCCCAGCAGGGATGTGGGCGAGGCAACTGGTGTGTCACTGGGAACGGAGGAATGCGGCAAAATGGGACGGGGATGGGAGTGGGAGAAGGGGGGGGGGAGAAATTAATAATTCTCCAAACCGCACCCCTATCACTGCTCATCAAAATTTGCCCGCACTTCATCCCAGCCTCCTTTCTTCTCCTTGCCTCCAGTAAGTGCTTTAACATCCTTTTTAAAAATTAAAGGGGGAGGGTTATGGAACAGATAAGAGATAATTGCCTGGCTTTGACTCTTCTATTGATGTGAAAATAGGATTGGAATTACTCACTCTGGTTGAAAGGTTAGTTGAAGGTTATTACAGGAAAATTGTTATTCATACATTTTTTTTCCTGTGCTGCTGGATAGCCTAAAAGATTAAATTCACAGAGTGCATAATGACCCATCACAACGGACAATGGTGGGAATAATCTCCAGAGGCTCCAGATAACAGAACAGAGACTTCTTTGAATAATTCATGGTTCAACAGACATCCCTCACTAACAGATTACATGCGAGTTTTCATTAGAAAGGAGATAATTTAAAGTAGCTTTAAAAATAACCGCTATTTTTAACGGAAGTGGAATTACCATAAGCATTTCTGCAGTTTGTTTATGCTTTAATAAATCTACTTTCCCCCTGACCTTCGTGCCATGGGAACAAAACGCGGAGGGATAAAGAAAGTCATTGTTTGTGACAGTCCCCGGCTCGTCCCCGTCCTGCTGATGGAGCACCGGCCTCGTCCTCAGCCTCACGGCCAGGAGAGTTCCCGGCTGGGGAAAGGATGCTCGGGACACCCCGGACCACCCCGCTGGCCGAGCGGGAGGTGGGATGTCACTTCCCGGCCCCTCGGCCGCTCACCTCCCCGAGCACAGGATCCAAATCCCGCCCTGGCTCCTCTTAATCTTTTCATTTCATCTCCGGGAATGGCTGTTATGCTTTGAAAGCTGATTGTCTGCTCAAAAAGCCCCGGATTTGTGGAGGGTTAAGGGAGGCCTGATACGCATCTCTGGCATTGTTGGGAGCCGCGACAAACGGATCCGAAAAGAACTAATTGATGTATTTAGTAAACATGTCGTCGTTATCTCCTCGGATCTAAATTAAGGACTAATCAAAGCTCCAGAATTCGCTTTAGAGGCCGCTCGGAGACNGGGATTTATCTTCATTTGGCGCAACTGGGCGGCTCGGAGCGAAGCTGGGATCGGGGAGAAGGCCGCAGGTCCCGGGGGACAAGTGCATGATGGAAGCTGTAGTGCGGCTTCTTCCTTCCCACACAATCCAACTGCATCATTTTCAGGCTCCTCTGCCTCCGC
>WEKX01016320.1:5937-17896 GCA_013390025.1 Pitta sordida | reverse complement strand
AAAGGAGTCGCTCTGCTGCCATCGCCGGCGCTTCCCTGGATTCCTTCCGGCCCTGCCAGGAGTTGGGAGCTCCGGAGGAAAAGGGTTTCCTGATCTTGTAAGAGATGGTGGCTCTGATTGTCGCCTTCCTGTGGCCGGGGGGGGGGATGTTGCTGGGGAGGAAAATGCTGTTCCTGGAGTGGCTGCTGGTGCCGGGGGTTGTGAGTTGTGTTCTCTGAGGGGAGGGGGTGAGTTCTCCTTCCTGGTGGCACCGTGGAATTATGGAATGAGGGAAACCTGGGATGCTTTGGGTTGGGAGGGACGTTAAAGTCCAGCCCATCCCACCCCTGCCATGGGCAGGGACACCTCCCACTGTCCCAGGCTGCTCCAGCCTGGCCTTGGACACTTCCAGGGATCCAGGGGCAGCCACAGCTTCTCTGGGAATTCCATCCCAGCCCCTCCCCACCCTCCCAGCCAGGAATTCCTTCCCAATCTCCCATCTAACCCAGTGGGAAGCCATTCCCTGTGTCCTGTCCCTCCAGCCCTTGTCCCCAGTCCCTCTCCAGCTCTCCCGGAGCCCCTTTAGGCTCTGGAATGTTCTCCAAGCTCTCCCTGGATCCTTCTCCTCTCTCCATTCCCAGCTCTCCCAGCCTGGCTCCAGCCCTTGGAGCATCTCCGTGGCTCCTCTGGACTCCTCCAGCAGCTCCAGCTGCTCCTGGTGTTATTCCCAGGGCTGGAGCAGCTCTGCAGGTGTGGCCTCACCCGAGGGGACACAGGGGGACAATCACCTCCCTCGACCCTTTTGTCACAGGGAACACTCCGTTATGTGTCCCCAGGTCCCTCCCCTGTCTCTCCTCATTCCTGGATGCCCCGGGGAGCTCAGGATCCTGGATTTGAGAGCCAGGGAAATCCTGGCAGCCCAGCGAAGGGCACGTGTGATGGAGTGGGAAGCTCAAGTGGTTCCTCCCGTCCCGTCCTGCCCGAGAATTAATGAAGAAGGATTTATCCTCACGGGGGAAATGGAGCAGGGACGGAGCTTTTCCTCCCAGCCCACCCCTGTGAGGTATCTGGGCTTGTTATGAATAATCCTTGAGTCTAAAGGATGTGAACGAGGACTTTTATGGATTTAACAAGAAACTCTCACATCATTTTCCACTAAAGCTTATGTCAATAAATCATTTTTTAATTATAAGCTTAAATTATCAGCTAAACATGTCTAAAGGATCTCTGGAGTGATTCCTGCCTTCAGAGCCACGTTAAGGAGGCCTGACAAGAAAGTTCTTCTCCTTCCTCTTAAACCACTTTCTATTTTTTCCCAGCTCCTGGAAAACCAGCCACCGCGTGTCTGCCGGGGTCTGGATGAAACCCAACCCTCTCCTAAATCAGGGGCTGTCCAAAGGCACCTCCCAGGCTCCCTTCCTCCCCCACCCTGATACACAACACGAGGGATGGGTTGATTTAGTGCTGCCTCCACCCCGAGGTCACATTCCAGAGCGTGTCCTGCTGCAGCTCAGGAGCGCTCAGGTGCCCCGGGAATTATTTTGGGTGCAGTGACATGTGTCAGTGCCGGGGGAGGAATCCCAGGGGGAAGGACTGGCTCACTTGAATCCCAGGATCCTCATTTTCCCTGCAGAGACTCACCTTTGCCTGCTCTCCATGAACTGCAGAACTTGCAGTTCTCCAGGGAATCCTCGAGGGCTGGAGGAGGAGATCCTGTGGCAGCACCTCCCAGTGCTTTGGTGGTGCTGGAGCAGGAGAAGCAGCTCCATGTGGGGCATTGCCAGCCCCCTGTGCCCAGGCTTGGACAAATCGATGCCGTTTGGTTCCCCTGGAGGGAAGAACTCCTGGTCCCAGAGCCTTTTGCCCCCAGATTTCTCCCCAGCCGACTCAAATCACTCAAGAATTATTTTCTCCTTTGCAGGAGGAGGTTTGCGGGATTTCTCATCCCCGAGCTTCCCGTGCTGCCCTAATTAACGCAGTTAATCAAGGCTCCGTGGCCCGTTGACGGGGCAGCAGAGCAGCTCGGGGCTGCTGTGGAAGGGAATCGTTCCAACCATTTCCTGGAGCTTTTGCTGCTCCTGGAGCAGCGCCTGACCCGTGGGTGCCTCGGGATGCCCCGGGCAGGAGAAGCAGATCCCTTGGGGAGGCCTGGGATGTTCCCCGGCACCTCCTCCACCCCCTCATCCCCCCCCCAGCCCGGCTCTGCTTTCCCATTTCCCTTTCCCGGGCCGGATTAATCCCATTTCGTGGGTTCCATGACAACCCCGGCTCCCGCTCTCCGGTTATTGGATTCCGGGCGGGATGCAGACGATGCCCTCGGGAGGTGGAGGGCAGGAATTCCGGGGGGGTTCCAGCTGCCCGTCACTTTGCAGGAGCTGCAGCAGCTCTCTGTGGGGTGACACAACCCACCAGCTCCCCGGAGTGTGCTGGCAGGAGGGATTTAATCTCCCCTTCCATCCAAAAGGAGCCCCCGATGCTCCAGCCCCGGACTGGGGGGGTGCCCCAGTTGTGTCCCCACTAAAGCAAGTGCCAGTTTATTCCATCTGGGATGTGCTCCTGGGTTCCTGCTGGCAGGATGGAGGATCCCTTCTCTGGAGAGGCTGGGAGCATCCCAGCTCCTCATTGCCCCGTCCATGAGGGTTTGGTTTCCCCGGGCACCCACGGGAAGGGTGGCAGCACCTGGGAGGGCGATCATGGAATCCTGGGATGGTCTGGGAGGGAAGGGACATTAAAAACCATCCAGTGCCACCCCCTGCCATGGGCAGGGACACCTTCACTGTCCCAGGGTGATCTAACCCGGCCTTGGGCACTCCCAGGGATCCAGGGGCAGCCACAGCTTCCCTGGGCACCCTGTGCCAGGGCCTGCCCACCCTCCCAGCACCGCTGGGGACCCCTCACTCCCCACCCCTCTGCTGGGAATGCCCAGCCTGGTCAAAGGCTTTTCTCTCTGCTTAATGATGTGGCTGCAAATTCCCCCTTGAGGAGGCAGAAGTTGTAAATAATGTTGTGTTTTCCCCCCCCCATAAAAAGCCTTTTGAACGGGATGTGTTTAACCCCGAGCTTTCCAGGGGGGCTGTTCCTGGGAGGTGCTGGTTGTCCTTGTCTGGGAAGCAGGATCAGGGGGTGAGGGGGCACAGCTCAGAGTTCCCAGTTTGGCTTCTGGGTGGGAGGTGGAGTGGAGGGGATGGGCAGGACTGGGGGATACACAGGGACCATCAGTGGAGTGTGCGGAGGGAGGATGGAACAAACAAACCTGGAGCAAAGGGGCTGCCACGTCCTCCCTCCCTGGGAAATGCGTGTGCTCTCACCCCCACGGGGAAGGTGCTGCCATGTTCCCTGCCCTGGAGCAGCCTGGGCTCTGCCTGGAGTTGGTATTTCGGGAAGAAATGCTCAGTTTTCTCCCCGTTTGCCATCAGGTAGAACCAGGGCAGGGCTTTTCCAGCGTTTCCCGCTCTCCTTGCTGCTGTCAGAGCAGCCCTGGATGGAGGAGTCTCCGGTGTCCCTGTCAGCCGCGGGCTGTTATCCACACTGTATGCAAATTCCGGGGAATTTATTTCCTAAAGCTCTTTTTTTCCTGCCGTTCCCAGCGCTCCTGGCACCAGCTGCGACGAGAATCATTTGGATGTTAAAGTGCTGTTGACAAAATTGTTCCCAGCGGCCCCATGGGCGCAGATGCACAGCTCCTTCCCTGCCCAAATTCCAGGTCCTGGGAGGAGGAGGGATCGATGGAGCCGAGCCCAGGGGCTGCCTGGGGACAGAAAACCCAGAACGAGCCTCTTCATCCAGACCCAGGAGATGCAAAGCATGGGGAGGTTGAGGCTGGACCTATGGAATAGCCAAACCCAGCTCTGGGGGGGGAGAGAGGGTGATTGAGGGAGGGGTTTCCTTGGATGCCATCCCTCTGGAATGCTGCTCACCTGCAGAGCCCAGCTGCTCTGGGGTGGGGAGTGTTGGAGCACCCACGGCACCCACCGCAACTCCCAGCTGGAGCTGGGATTATTGGGGGATATTTGGGAGGGAATCCGTCGTGGGAAGAGTTCAAGGGGCTGATCCAATGGAGGCAGCACCTGGAATTGGTGTTGGCAGGTTTGGCTCAGGCCCTTTGCAGGGAAGTGGGGAAACACTTGCTCCATCCTTGGGAAAAATCCTTGGGAGAAGTCCTGTTTGGACAGGGCTTGGAGCAACCTGGGATAGTGGAAAGGACAGGATCAGCTTTGAGGTCCCTTCCCACCCAAAGTATCCTGTGATTCTGTGATTCCAGATGGTCCCTTGGGCATCCCTGAGCCTTGGAAAGATGGCAGGAGGGGGGGTTGTATCCCCAGGAACGAGCCACTAAAACCCTTGGGAAAGAGAAGTGCTGGGGTGGGAGGTCAGGGGTGCAGATGGAGCTGTGGGAATGGAGGAGGGATCACTGGGACACCCTGGGGACCTGCCCACATGTCCAAGGATGTCCCTCTGGCACTGGGAGCAATGGGCGGCTGCCTGTCCCCAGCCCTGTCCCCAGCCCTGTCCCCAGCCCTGTTCCCAACCCTGCCCCAACTCCCCCATCCCACACAGCCCAGGGATGGATCTGAGCCCGGGAGGAGCAGAAAACAAGCAGGGAAAACAGGAGATAAATAACAGCCTGATGCTCCAGCCCATTCATCCCAGAGCCACTAAATGTACCACGAATGATTCCTCAGGGGGTTGAGCAGAATGTGCTGATGGCTCCGCAGTGATTCCCACGTCAGTAAATCCGTCATGTCCACGGAGCCTCCCCGGGCTCTGAGTGCAGGAACTGGGGCATCTCCTGGGGATGGACAACTCTCTGTGAGGACAAGTGTCCTGGATCCCTGTGTCCCTGTGCCGCCGCCCCGGGGGTGTCCCTGTGCATCCAACACGGATCCAGTGTTTGAATCCTACACGTGAATCCAGTGTGTGTTCCCAGCGGATGCATCCAACATGTGTCCAACGTGTGATCCATGTGCATCCAATCCGTGTTCCCTTTCCATGTATCCAACATGCTCATCCATGTTCATCCAATCCACGCTCCCAGTCCGTGTATCCAACACGTGTGTCCACTCCGTGTTCCCTTTCCATGTATCCAACACATGCATCCATGTGCATCCAATCCATGTTCCCGTTGCATGTGTCCAACATGTGATCCACGTGGATCCAGTCCATGTTCCCATTGCCTGTATCAAACACGGGCATCCAACCCGTGTTCCCAGTGCATGCGTCCAACTGGGATATTGGAAGGGACAAGACCAGCTTTAAGGTCCATTCCCACCCAAAGTATCCTGTGATTCTGTGGTTCCAAATGGTCCCTTGGCCATCCCTGAGCCTTGGAGGGATGGCAGGAAGGGGGGTGGAATCCCATGAATCCCATGGATCTCATGGATCCCAACATGTGATCTATGTGCATCCTATCCACGTTCCCAGTCCATATATCCAACACGTGCATCCACTCCGTGTTCCCTTTCCATGTATCCAACACATGATCCATGTGCGTCCAGTCCATGTTCCCACTCCATGCATCCAACAAATGCATCCAATCCATGTTCACTTTCCATGTATCCACACGTTCATCCATGTGCATCCAACCCATGTTCCCAGTGCCTGTATCCAATGTATGATCCATGTGCATCCAGTCCATGTTCCCCACACACACATCCCACCCGTGTGCCCCACACACACATCCCACACAGGTTCCAGCCCAGAATCCACCTCCTGCCTCCCACATGGCTGCACAGGCCTGGAGTCCCTGCCCAGTCCCTGCCCAGTCCCTGCCCAGTCCCCTCCCACCATTCGTGCCCCGCTCCCCTCCCTGGCTGCCGTGGCTGGCAGATTTGTGCTGGTGCTCGGGGTCACGGCGAGGGTAAGTGTGTTAGTGCGGCTCCAGGACGGATGGGGCTGTTGGAGCAGAGCCTCGCTGCCATTTGTACTCTGGATTTCGCTCCAAGGGTTAGCGGGAGCAGCCTCTGGATTCATCCACTCGGCTCCCAGGCCCTCAGACAGCGCACATAGATTTTCTACCGTCCCTTTTTCCATAAAAAATATTTGACTGCGGTATTGACAGAGCCACCGATGGAAAAGGGCAAGGAAATATTTCCAAATGGTTTATCTGGCAGCTGCGAATTTCAGCTCATGTTGCTTATTGACCTCTAATTGTTTCCAGTAGTAGCGGGAGACAGGAAGATCAATAGGGATGGGAGGGAGTTAATACCCTCCCGGTGCACTTAACTGTAGCCAGGAAACACTGGAATTCATCTTGCCGGGGTTTTTAGCACGTTGGTAATTGGAACATCGAGCAGCCGTATCTGGCAGCGCTCCGCGAGCTGGGCTCTGTGCAGAGCTCAATTCCCTCCCTAATCCCTCTCCTCACCTGGTGCTGGGGCTCCGAGCAGAATTTCAGGAGAAGATATAAATGGAATTCCTCTCCCAGGGAGCCTGAGCGGGTCCTTTGCTCCACACGCTGGGGTTGGGTGTGTTTGTGGAGCAAAATCCGAGGGCACGTTTCAATCCAACCATGAGGATTGCTGGGGGAAACAGGCAGGATCCCAGCCAGCCCCGGGGCTGCTGTGTCCTGTCCCTCCAGCCCTTGTCCCCAGTCCCTCTCCAGCTCTCCTGGAGCCCCTTTAGGCTCTGGAAGGAGCTCCAAGGTCTCCTTGGATCCTCTTCTTTTCCAGGTGAACATTCCCAGCTCTCCCAGCCTGGCTCCAGAGCTCCAGCCCTCGGACCATCCCTCCTCTTCCTCTGTGCTGGTGGAGTCAGTCCATCCAGTGTGGCTGTTCTTCAAACCCCTTCTCCAGCTTTCCCAGAGGAGTTTCAGAGGAGCAGGAACACCGTGGGATGGGAAGGGACTGACAGATCTGAGCCTGAAGTGCTGCTGGACCACCGGGACACAGGAATGAGGAGAGCCGAGTGTCAAGAAAAACCCTGGAGGGGCTGGGAAAGGGGGACAGCCGGGACTCTGGGATGGAGATGGAGGGAGGTGCAGAGGCTGGCAAGGAGGGGGACGCTCCGGGTGACCCCCCCGACCTGCCCTGGGGCGTGGAGGAGCCGGTGCCATCACTGGGCTGGTGCCATCACTGGGCTGGTGCCGTCACTGGGCTCCATCACTGGGCTGGTGCCACCAGCGCTTCCCTGGGGACGCCAGGAGCGGGCAGGGCCGGTGGCAGCGCTGCAGGTGCCGGGTGATTGTCCCCGGCGGGGCCCCCCCGGCTCCTGTCACCGGGAATCACGGCAGAGCCGTAATCTTTCATTAGCGCATTCAGCACTAATTGCTGGCAGGATGCCACGTGCCTATTTTCTCGTTTTAACAAAACATTTATGCATGAAAGATTTAATGCCAGGTATCAAGCATATCATTGTAAATTTACCACTAATTAAGCCTAATTAAAATAATTAAATGGCTGTGGAGCCACAACGTGAATTAAAATCACATTTCCTCTCGTGTGTGTGCCCCTCTCCTCGCCGCCCTCTCTCCGGGTGCCACGTACAAATGTTTTCCCGTTCGGATGCGCGGCAGAGGGGGTTCCATCCTCACCATAACGCCGCGATCTGGGGGGGAAATATTTCAATTTCGGGACCTCCGGAGAGTGTTTCCTTTCCTGCGGATGGCGTCCGGACGGTTTGACAAATCTGCTCCTGGGAGCCGTCGCCGCCTTTTGCATATTCATTACTCATCGGATTTTTAATCAAAGCCGCTGACGGACCCTTTGCTCCCGCAAATAAGTCGGTCATGAATAATTGATGGTGTTGAGCCGGGTTGGGGTGCGGGGGGTGCTCCCGGCACCACATGGCGCTGCAGATGTTCGGGTTTCACGTGTGCACAGCTCATCAAACCCGGCCCCTGGCCCCGCACTCGCCATCTGCCAGAGGAGAGCTCGGAGCTGGGCACGGGGCTCGGCTCCTCCGCTGCCTCCTCCTCCGTCTTGCCTTTGGCTGGAGACGCTCCAGGCCCGGCTCCTGCCCTGGTTTGCCAGCTCGGGGTGGCCAAGGGGTCCATGAGCTCCAGGGGATGCTCTGGGTGACCAAGGGCTCCAGGAACTCCAGGGGATGCTCTGGGTGACCAAGGGGTCCAGGAACTCCAGGGGATGCTCTGGGTGACCAAGGGGTCCAGGAACTCCAGTGGATGGTCTGTGTGACCAAGGGCTCCAGGACTTCCAGGGGATGCCCTGGCTGGGGTCTCCAGGAGATCCAAGGGATACCCTAGCCAAGGTGTCCAGGTGGATAAACTGCTCTGGGCAGTTGATCCAGGAGGTGCAGGAACTCCAGGGGATGCTCTGGCCAAGGACTCTGGGAAATATAGGAGATACGTTGGCCAGGGAATAGAGGAGCTCCCCGGGATTCTTTGCCCGGGGGCTGGAAGGTGTCCCTGGCCCTGGCAGGGCAGTGGACGGAGATGCTCTTTAAGGTCCCTTCCAGGACAAGCAATCCCAGGGTTCCATGGTGGGGCTCAGCCACCTGCTGTCCCTCACCCAAAGGCGCTGCTCAGTGGGTGTCACCAGGACCCCAGGGAGGCTGGCAGGGTAAGAGGAGGGCAGGAGGGAGGCTGGCAGGATAACAGGAGGGCAGGAGGGAGGCTGGCAGGGTAAGAGGAGGGCAGGAGGGAGGCTGGCAGGGTAAGAGGAGGGCAGGAGGGAGGCTGGCAGGGTGCTGCATTAATTCCTGCCACTGTCCCCTGTGTGGTCCCAGCCAGGTCTCACAATGGGTTGCAAAGCCCCTTTGTGCTCCGGGCCGGGGCAGCCGCTGTGTTTTAGGCCTGAGCCATTCAAGTAAAGCCTGGGCAAGGCTCTGCGAGGCCGATTAACCTTTTCTTTCCCAGGCACAGCCTCATTCTCTGTCCCAGCGTGGTGTCCCTGCCCCGCAGCCCCGGGCCGGGCAGGGGCCGCTGGAGGGGTTTGGAGGGGGAGGTCTGGGGAGCTGTGAGGGGACAGGGTCTGGGGACAGCCTGTGCTGGGTGTTCACCCCAAATGTGGGGGCCCCTCTCCAGCCCGGGAGCCTCCCTGTGCCCACTGGGATTGTGGCTAAAAGTGCTGCCCATTCATCTCTGGGTTTGCAAGTTGGGAGGGGAGGGGTGTGTTCCTTTTATAACCCAGAGATGAAATAGTTGGGTTTTGTATTAAAGACAACAGGGAGAAGGTTTTGGTTTTCTGGAGGGAGCTGTAACTGTGAGGGGGGATGGAGGCTCTGCAGCCCCTCGGGAAAAGTCCCCTGAAGGGCCCGCAATAATTCAGCTGCTCTGACAGATCGAGTCCCTCAGCCACAGTAATCCATTGATCCTCCTCTGCTTTGGATCCCAGCTCTGCCAGGGCCTCCCTGCAAGGCACGGGAGTGTCTGGGCATCCTCTGCCTCCCTGGCATGAGCCTGGAGCCACCAACCCGCCCGCTGGGTGACACCCAGTGCCCCCCATTCCACGGGCCCATTGCTGAGGTCCTTCAGCTCCTCTGCTCTTAACGAGGGGATGAATAATTAACGCCGTTAATCACCCTGGGCTTTTCACACCACAAGGGAGCACTTCTGCCCCCTGGTAAGGGCAAATTATGGCATTGTCCTGTGGCTTCATCCCCCTGCTGTGACATCCTCCCACAGTGACACCATGGCTGTCACCTCTTGCTGGCACAGGATCTTCCCACCATGGCACCAACATCCTGCAACAACATCCTCCCACCATGGCAGGAGACTCTGGCCATGCCAGGATCCTGCCATGGCATCCTCCCACTGTGACACCATCCCCTTCCATGACATTGTCATCCCCTTCCATGACATCATCCCTTCATGACATCACCCTCTTCCATGAAATCACAGTCATCCATGAAATCGTTCTTCCACTGTGACATCATCCTCCCACTGTGACATCATCATCCCACTGTGACATCATCATCATTTTCCATGACATCGTCCTCCCTTTGTGACATCCTCCTCTTCCATGAANACTGTGACACCATCCCCTTCCATGACATCCTCCCTTCGTGACATAATCATCTTCCATGACATCTTCCTCCTCAATGAAATCATTCTACCACTGTCACATCATCATCATCCCCACTGTAACATCATCCTCATCTGTGACATCTTCATCCTACCGTGTCATCATCTTCTTCCATGACATCATCATCATCCATCACATCATCCTCCCACTGTGACATTATCTTCTCATCATGACATCATCCCCTTCCATGACATTCTCCTTTCATGACATCATTCTCGTCCATGAAATCATCATCTTCCATTAATCATTCTCCCACTGTGACATCAGCCTCTTCAATGACATCCTCCTCCTCAATGACATCACCTCCCACTGTGACATCATCCTCCCATCATGGCATCCCTTCCATGACATCCTCCCTTCATGACATAATTGTCTTCCATGGCATCATCAATGAAATCATTCTACCACTGTGACATCATCATCATCCCCACTGTGACATCATCATATTCCATTACCTCATCCTCCCACTGTGCCATCATCCTCTTCAATGACATCATCACCCCACTGTGACATCATCATCCATTATCCGTCCTCCTACTGTGGCATCATCCATGACATCACCCACCCACTGTGACATCATCCATGGCATGATCCTCCCACTGTGATGTCATCCATGACATCACCCTCTCACTGTGACATCACCATCCATGACATCATACTCCCACTGCCCCCCCACAGCAACACCAGCCCCAGGTGAGTTGGTGCCCAGGTACCCCAGGCCCCCCCTTGGCACAGGACCCCTCCCCCTGCCAACCCCCCCGAGAGGATCCAACTGCTCCAACTGGATTAAACCTTCGGGTTTTACTTGGATTAATGTTGGGGTTTTTTCTCCCTGTGAATATAAACCATTTTGCATTTCAAAATCCTTCAGCAAACAGAGCAGTTTGTCTTTGTGTTTGCTAATTTAAAAACAAATATTTGCCTGCCAAGCAAATATAGTCTCTTAGGATGTGCTATTAATAGGATAATTAGGCAGCCGGTAATGAAAAGGATTGCTGGTAATTATGGCAAGATTTGTTTTGGCATTTGAAGGCAGAAAGGGAGGCTGAAGTGCTAAAATCTACCTTCGAGTTAATTAGTGCTATTAGGATACACCTGAAAAAATAGGGCAGCTAATGAACACTCCGGGTTATTTTTAAAGAGGCCGTGGAAGGTGTTTTTTTCCCCGAGATGCTCAGAGAGGAAACAAAATCCTCCTCCTCTCAGCTTCCCCCGGGTTGGGGCGGGAGGAGACATCGCTCTGTGTGGGATGGAACCCCCAGGAAAGGCCTGGAGCAGCACGGCCCAGAGCCTGGGCTTTTGGGGTGGCCTGGCCCTCTTGGGGTGTCACATCCTTTCCCTTTTGGAGTGTTTGGGGTGTCCTGTCCCTTCCCCTCTGAGGTGTCCCGTCTCTTTTGAGGTGTTTTGGGGTGTCCCATCCCTTCCCCTTCTGGGATGTCCTGTCCCATCCCTTTTGGAGTGTCCCTTCCCTTTTGGGGCGTCCTGTCCCTTCTGAGGTGTCACATCCCTTCCCTTTCGGGGTCTTTTGGGGTGTTCTGTCCCTTCCCTTCTGAGGTGTCCCATCCCTTCTGTTTTGGGGCATCTTGTCCCTTTTGGGGCATCCTGTCCCTTTTGAGGTGTCCTGTCCCTGTCCCTTTTAGGGTGTCCCTTCCCTTTTCGGAGGTGTCCTGTCCCTTCTGGGGTGTCACATCCCTTTCCTTTTGGGGTGTTCCGTCCCTTCCCTTCCGGGGTGTCACATTCTTGCTGAGGTGTCCCTTCTGTTTTGGGGTGTCCCATCCCTTTTGGGGTGTCCTGTCCCTTCCCTTTTAGGGTGTCACTTCCCTTTTGGGCCATCCTGTCCCTTTTGGGTGTCCTCTCCCTTCCCTTCTGAGGTGTCCCTTCCCTTTCTGGATGTTTTAGGGTGTCCTGTCCCATCCCTTTTAGGGTGTCCCATCCCATTTTAGGGTGTCCCCTCCCTTCCCTTTCGGGGTGTCCCATGCCCCCTGTGTCCCCCCCCCGTCCCC
>WEKX01016319.1:918930-945045 GCA_013390025.1 Pitta sordida | reverse complement strand
ATATTTTGCTGAGCTGATGGAAAAACTTATGTAACTGCCACTTGTGTGTGGAGGGGGGTGATCGTGTAAGGGTATAGATGTAAATGTAGGAGTAGCTGGAGTGAAATACATTTGGAAGAGATATCCTCCTGTTCCTGGTACCAAATATATATACCTCTCCATAACCTCGCCTTCTGGAGTTTGTTCCTCAGATCATATTAAAGTGCTTTAGAAATCTTAAAAAAATAGAGTTCCATGATTAGTGTCCCACTGTGATACTCAATATTGTAAAAGTGAATATTTTTCTATATATTTGACCTTGAAAAGCATTATTTCAACTGTTTCACCTGGGTATTATTCCATGTTAACTAGATAATATTTTTCTTTTATTCCATTCTAAATTTCTTTTATTTTGCTGAGGTAAAGCATTTAATGTTTTGGGGTTTTCTGTGTGTCCATTGTTATTTTATAGGACTGTGAGCTTGTTGATCTCAGACTCCTGGGCCCCCCAAAGACAGAGAATTTTCTATCTCAAGTGACAATCCTGTGATCAGATCCAGTTTTAAGCACAAAGTTAAAGGATTGAGGACAGGGTTACACAGCACAATGTATGTTAAAAGACTTCTACAAACTAGTGTAGTGAACTAAATCCCACACTGAAACTATCTCCTTAATGTTTTTATCTGAGGTGAGAGGGGTCCCTTCTCTGGAACTAGCTGTCCCAGCCAAAGATTTTAGTGGCTACTGAGTGGAGTTTACCTGGTGAAAAGGCTGTTTCCAAAGCTTGTGACTGTACTACCAGCGAACTCATTTGATAAGAGGCTGGTGACTGCAGTGAAGGAGGCTCATCTTTTCCTACAGCTGCTTGGGGAACTCTCCCAGAAGGATCAGCTGATTGACCCCAAGGGGAACAGCTGAATTGGTGGTAGCATGGATCAGCTGGAAGTGATAAGTTCTGAGAGCACCATAGCTGGATGCAGGAGTTGACACTTCATGGGTTGCTTGTTCTACTTCTAACATGTAATGCTTCTTTCTGACTCTACTGTACCTTTGCTTTGTTTCAGATGCCTTCAGTGTTTGACAAAGAACCTTTCCAGATATGCTGCAGATATTAAGTCATTACCACCCAACATAAAGGATAAACTGATTAAATTAATGAGTAGGCAAGGGCAAATAACTGATTCAAATATCAGTGAGGTAAGAATCCATTCCAAACCATACTCTCTGATAGCAAATACACACTGAACTAAAACTGTTCACATGAAATAAATCTAAGTCTGCTTACCCTCTCCGTGTCTTAACAGTTTTATTTCTTAAGCTTCATAATGTTAATAGTCCTGTACTAGTAGTAATGAGATTACATTTTAGGAAAAAGTAAGTTAAAAGTGTTCTCCCTTCACTGATAATTGACTTTTGTGTTATCAGCTGACATAGTTATCCCATCCCAGTACAGGAAAGTAACTTACCTTGTACAGTCTCTGTTCCTGAACATAGTGTGTTGCAAGAAGAAAAATAAAACCATTTCAGGAATTGAACATTAGAATTCTGTTAGGGTCTATTAGGTATCTGTATGTAGTTTATTTAAATTTTGATTCTCTGAAATACAATGATGCTAAGGCTAGAACTTGATAGTTCAAATTTTCACATCCCTCTTGCTTATTGATGAGTGTCAGTGTTTCAAAACACTGTTTCAGAACCAGTTAATGACTTTTCAGCTGTAAATTTATGGGCACATCTGTTTTGTATCAGTCTACTGTTATCTTATTCAGCCTTGAAGGGAGGCATGAGAATTGAGGAATTCTAAAGGTTGGGTTTGACCTGTAACTCAGAAGAGGCAAATATTATCAGTTTCTCAGAGTCAGGATAGTGAACCCAGGAGCAGAAATACTGTGGAAAATTTAAAAACAATTTTATCTTTAGTATGTACCATTTCTTGATTACAGAGTAAGACTTTGAGTGAAAATCAGAGTCTTACAGATTTACCTTATTTTGGAAAATTTAACTGGATAAAATCTGATTTTTTTTCTCCTTTTCAGTAAGCAGTAATTCTTTCAAACCATCCAAAGAGATGTATATAAGTAAAACCATATGATTGTGTGTTTAAATGCACAAAGCCTATTAGGATATATTTAGTCTGGAAACAGAACATTCATGCTGTAGGACTGGAGCTGTCAGAGCAAATAAACCATACTTTCCTTAGAGCTTTTAGTTCCTAGGATTGCTAACTCCATCCTCTAGTGATAAGTTCTATCTGATGTGTAGCATTACAAGTATTTTACATAAAAATGTGCATGCTTGCTGGCACCGCAGAGTTTGACTGAAGTGGTAGGTTTTCATTACAGGTGTTGCACCCTGCTGTAGAGTCTCTAGACCTCCGAGACTGTGACATTTCAGATAATGCATTATTGCAGCTTTATAACTGTAAACAACTGAAAAAAATCAACTTAAACTCTTGCAAGGAAAACAGATTTGGCATCACTTCAGAAGGTATGTTATCTGTGCACAGATAACCGGGATCTTATTTCTAGTTTATTTTTCTTGTTATGTTTATTTCCTTGTTATGTTTTCTTGTTAGATTGGACTAAATTGCAAAAAATATCTTGGGTAAATATTGCTTTAAAAATCCCCAATGCCACACCAATGCTAATTAAAAGTCTCTTCAGTGGTGTAAGTTAGAGGCCTAAAGCACTGACTGTGTTATGAGAGAGCTATCAGGTTACCCTGATGATAAGTTGATCATGTTTTCCACTTTATCTTAATTGTTGCTTCCTCCAAACTTGTCCCAGAGCCTTTGGACTCAGCATGGTGGTTATGTTAAAAAGGGAGTAACCCTTTGAATTGCTGTGTTTCCTTGGCAGGTGTCATAGCACTGGCCTTATCCTGTCCTTACCTGCGCGAGGCATCTTTCAAAAGGTGCTGTGATCTAACTGACAGTGGAGTTCTTGCTCTTGCAGTGCACTGCCAATTCCTACAAATAGTCAACTTAGGCAGCTGTTCAGGCATCATGGATGCATCTCTGCAGGCACTAGGAGAGAACTGCAAATTTCTTCACAGTGTGGATTTTTCATCTACGCAGGTAACTACGGTGGCAATTGGCCAGTTGACTCATTTGTTTATTTTTTAGGAATTGTCATGATAAAATTAAAAGGTTTTTAGCTCACTCTTGACAACTTTCAGGACCACGGTTTACTTTGAATTTGCTCCTCTCAAGGAAAAGGAAAGGTATATTTTGCAACTTGCTAAGCAGAAAAATAGACATGTTGGTATTACAGAATGTATTGGCAACCGAAGAGAAACATTTGTTACTATCTACTTAATACTGGAGGTTGGTTGGGGTTTGTTTCAGTGTCTCTTAGTGCAATCACTTCCTTCAAGCTGTAAAATAATCCAAAATATTTTGTTTAAAGAATGTAGACTCTTGGATAAATTGTTTGCTTTTAGTTAGGACAAACTGACATGAATAATAACAATAATACAGGCTGTCAAACAACATAAACCCCCAGTAGAGGTAAATACTCCATAATTAGTTCCAGTTCAAGAGTGACTGTGCTTTCAGAATGGCCTCTCAGTTATGTTATAGAGTCAACGCTGAAAGAATGACACTGAAAATGTCAGAAATAGCAAGGAAGGGGATTTAAAAACAGTATTCAGCATCAGCAGAGGGAAATAATCTGCAAAAGCAATATTATAACACAGGGAGGAAGTTTAGTATTCAGCTGATGGTGATGATGTGGAATTATGTTGCATGTGAATCCACTACTGAGAGTGTAAGCGTGTCAGATGTGGAAAACATGTAGCAGGTTCTTGTTATGGTCGTCTTTCGATTTTTCCTGAAGCAGGTTATTGGAAGTATTTCATTTGCTAGTTTTTGTTATCATTTAATTCTTGCTTCTTCAAACTTTCTTCATTACCGTTTTGTTTCCTTGCCTCTTTCTTCCTTCATAGGAAATATCTAAGTTCACCTCTAGATGTTCTAAATGAGATGAAAGCTTCTTTAACTTTTTTTTTAATCTTTCTGCTATGACTACTTTTTCCCCCAACCCAAGAAACCTCCTTCAGGAGCATCTCCTGAAAACAGGAGAAAAATTGGTCTAGCTAGAGCAGAAGTGCTTTAACCCTTGTGAATGCAAAGGGCTGTGCTCTGACCTAATAGTGGACCCACTGTTAAATGAGACAAGGAAATAGCAGGACCCACTGTTAAATGAGACAAGGAAGCTGGAGAAATAGCAGTTACACAGTTGGAAACATCCCTGTAAAAAGCCAGTCTGGAACACATGGCAGGAAAATGAAACTGTGTTTAATAGAAGGAAAAATTGATAATTTTCTCTACAAGCTTAGCTGTGAAGAAAATACATTCAAATATATTAATTGATTGCAGGGAGGGAGTAAATGAATATAATTTCCCCCCCCAAATAGCTGTGATGGAAAAAATTGAGCTTTAATCCATTGTGATTTTTTTTCCCCAGGTAACAGATGATGGCGTTGTAGCACTAGTGAGTGGAACATGTTCAAAGAATTTAAAGGTATTATTAACCTAATAACAAATGGATGAACAAAAGCAAATACCCTCATTTTAGAATGATCAGCGTTACTTCTGAGGGAAGGCTTTTACTGACAGACTTTTTTGCCTTTGTTTATGTACACACTTGCCTTGATTTTGATTATGAATTTAATATTTTCTGTATCTCTGTAGCAGTGATCCGTGTCAGTGTTTTTTGATAACTTCAATCTTTTCAAAATGTTTTTCTGTTGACTGTAATGCAGTTATTTTAACTGATGCTGTTTGAGAGATCTATATAATAAATACAAATGAATGCTTAACTTTTATCCTTGATTTCTTTGGAGTTATTTCTTGATTCTGTTGAACACAGAGGCAGAATCTGTAATGTGGAAAACTTCATGAGTCGAAGAAATCAATTAGCACCTCTGCATTGGTAAATCTCTCACACAGTCTCTGCAGTTCAAGGCAAAACTTAAGTCTTGTGCAGAATGACAATTTTTAAAAATAGTTGTGTTCTCTCAGCATAAAACTTCTAAAACAGTTTGGGTTTTATGCAACAACAAAAAATCTAGTAGAGAACATGAAATTTGCTGCAATCTCTTCTGTGTAACTCCACCTTGTCTGTGTCACAATCCTCATACTTTCATTTCATATCCTCAAAGTGCAAATTTATAGAGTGTTGTAGTGTCAGGTACCCAGTGAAAAAAGCAGAGTCTTAAAATTCTGAGTGTAACAAGCAGGTAGATTTATAAATACACTTCACTGAGGCATTCAAGTTCCACATTTCACTTAGGGAAACAAATTGAAAATTGTGCGTATATAGCAGCTCTTGTTTATATTGCCTCTCTGAATACAGTTCTTGTTTTCTGTGTCATTCTGTGCAAACTTGAATTTGTTTCTGAAGGTCTCTTTAATTTCTATGCTTTTTCAAGGTCCTCGGAGTGTCTTGTTGGAAAGTCTTTCCAGTTTAGACTTTTTTATTTTTACCACTGAATTCCCAGAGTGTATTCTACCAGATCCTATTTTCACTGGATTTGATAGTTTCTTTTCTGCATTTCTTGTGTTATTTACTGATATGTAAGGCAAATTAAAGGAGGGGAAAAGTTGGTAATAATCAGTTAATTTATTCTGATATTATTCTTTTCCTAGCACGTACAAGAGGTATTAGTTATGCAACTGCAGAGAGATGAAGAAAAGATGAGGTTTTAATCTAACCTTGAAGTTCTTAGACTTTTTTTTAGGAATAATAGATAGGTACTAGAAACTTCAGCACAGACTCATGAATCTTGCCTGTTTTGGGAAACGCCAGAATTCAGTTTGGGGTTTGTTTTCCTGGACAACAGATTACTAGGGGAGTGTGTGTTATGGGAAAAGTGATGGGACTCAAACACCTTGGAATCTTATTGAAATGTTTTTTGGGTTGTCTTGAGTGATGTGTACATGTTGGGAAGACTCAGGGTTATGTTTTTAGTTTTGACTCTTCATAGAAAAGCTGGTTTATTTTTCCTGAGGGTGTTTTCCTGGTCTGTACAGAGCCACGTGCAGAGTCAATGCACAGAGGAGCAGTGGGTCATAATTCTTTCTGAAACTAGTTGGGCAAAGGAAAGCTCTGCCTCTAAAATGATGGGTGCTCTGACAGGCTTTTGTAATTGCTGTTTTCATACCAGGAGATCCACATGGAACGCTGTGTGAACCTGACTGACATTGCTGTGGAAGCAGTTCTTAATTGTTGCCCAAAGATACATATTTTCCTGTTCCATGGATGCCCATTGATAACAGGTAGGTCAAATCATGCAAGGAGCAAGGGAAGTAATTTCTTGCTGATCATACCTTCTTGCTGCCTGGAAGAGCACACTGTGCCTCATAAATAATCCCAAACAAATAGTAACTTTGTAGATAAAATAAACATACGGTGACATTTTTCAAAGCAAGGTGAAAGGTTTGCTTTGAAATATGGCAACCTTCAGAGAGGGATTTTGTTCTTGTTGTTTTGGAGATTGGGGATTTTTTTGTTTCCTTTTTTTTCCCCTTCAGCATGCTGATGAGCACCCAAAGACTTCAGTAAAATGTTAGCATCTTAAGCCCATACTCTATTCCAAAAGTGTGGAACAGCATCCTTTCAAGAAACGGTGGAATGGAGTAGGACAGCCCGTGAGTTCTTTAAGTTCTTTTGGTTGGTGATGCTTCACAGTTACGTGACTGGAGAAAGAACTAAGTGGTTTTAGTGGTTTTGAATTATATTACTCAAGTGTGATATTGTAATAGCAAAATAAGCATAAATGCTGATACGTAATTGAATTACTGTGCTGTGTCGTGTACCTAATTTCTAAACAGCACATATATATGTTCTGAATGAGTAACAGGAAATTCTTTTGTTCTTTTGCAGATCGTTCTCGAGATGTTTTAGAGGAGCTTGTCATATCAAACAAAATCAAGCAAGTTACATGGACTGTTTACTGATTATTAATCCTATATGAATGAGTGTCCAGTTTACAGATGGGAGACCTCTTTGAGCAAGCAAGCACCTTGGAGAAGTAGCTGGTGCCTTTTGTACCGCCAGATTGTGTCCCTCCTGCTTCCCACTGGAGGTCTCTGTTGCCATTCCAGTCCTTGCCTGTGAGTCCAGGCTTCCCCATTGTCTCTGCTCCGAGCCCTGTCTTTGCATCGCTGATTGTACTTCATTGAGAGGAAGGTTAAATTATAATTCATTCTACACTGAGCTATAGCTCAGACTCTTCGAAGTACATATCAGACTTGGCTGCTCCTTGTCATCGTGTAGCAGCTTAGCTACTTGTACAGACGCACTTTAAGTCTGTGGTTTGAGTTTGTACGCTGGGGGGGCGTTGCTTGCTAATACCAAGCCCAAACATAGTATTGACACTTAGACAGAAGTGTCTGAAATTGGGAGTTTATTCTGACAGATGTCAACAGACAGAATGGGTGACTGGAGGGGGCATTAAGAGAAGTACAAATGTATTTTTAGTAGTAATGATTTCCTTTCACCATGTACTTTTGCTAGATCTGGAATGAAAAACTACGTAGGTCCCTTTTTTACCCTTTTTACCATTAAATACTTGCTGTATTTTTGTATATATCCAAAGCTACAGTCTGTGAATGTCTAAACATAAACTTGCTTTGGAATGGTTATAGTGTCTTTAAAATTTCAGAGTAGAAGATAAAAAAGTTTTGTACATGGGCAAATATTTAATTTTCACTGGCTTTTGCCTATGTTTCTACATGAAAATCCTTTGAAGGAGCAAAACATTGGTACTCATAAGCATAGCTGTGAGCAAAATAGGACCAAATTTAGAGTCTGAGTACATAAATCTCAGGATGATAGAGTACAGTAGAGTACATGTTCTGCTGTATGTGGTTTGTTATATATTCAGTGCTTCAAGAAGCTGAAAATAATAATAAATGTATTGTTTAATTGTAGTCAGTATAGAAAAAATTTTGAATTGTAGAATGAGTTTATTACAGGATAGAGCAGTGGTCTTAGCACAGTTGGAAGTCATGTTCATTGGCTTTCTTGAATGAGCATAACCTCTTGTGAGAGTTCTATGATTTCTGCATTAAACTTCTTACAGTGCTGGCAATTTTAGCATTGTACAGGCCAAGGAGCACACTAGGTTGATACTGTGTATCTGGAAGTGGAAGGGTTTAGCAAGGATGGAGCTGAGGACATTTGGAAAATAGACAAGTTTAGGCAACTATAAGGAGTATGTTTAGTTTACAATTTAACACTTGTCATAACCACATGTACTTTAAGTGTGGCAGAAATAAACTAGTCTTCTACTAATTTATTTAAAGTTCAGGTGAAATTGCATGAAAGACACTTGTTGCAGCCAATATAAAAGGATATCATGATATCTGACAGTAATATCTGTTCTTTGGATTGTTGATTATATGCTTTATAAAAAGAGCAAGTCTATTTAGAAAAGTTGCTCAAGTGTTAAGTAAAAGCATAATTTTCCAACTGCAGTGCCTAAATCCCTTGCTCTTGTTGCATGCAGTACCATGGCTCAGCCCAGTGATGAATGTGTTCCTACAATCCAGCACAAACCATTCTTGCAAACAGGAGTTGATTTTGCTACATTAGGCCCTGGCATCAGAAAGCTGGAACTGCAGCAGGTCGTTGCACTGGCTAATTTAGTAACCTAATCTAAGTTTTGGTTTTTATTTTTGTTACAGAATAGTTTATTGTTATGCCCTGTGGAGTCCCTAGTATGAATCAGGGCTCATCATTCCTTTGAACTCTTGGACATGAGTTGGCAATAGATTTTTTTGCACTGTTTTTCATATTGATCCATCTAGCTGATTAGGCAGCAGCAATGACAGACTCAGTAATTGAGTCCAGTGGGTAAAGCATTCCTGGATTCAGGAAAGTTACCACAAAAAGGCTAAGTAGAATTGTAAGGTAACTGAAGTAGGGAGGAACCTTGGGAGGTTTCTAGTACAATTTCCTGCCCAAAGCAGGGCCAGCTCAAAGCTCAGACGAGCTTAGTTAGGTCTTAATCCAACCAGGTCTTGAAAAACTGAAGATGACACGGCCTTCACAACCTTTTGAGGCAACTTACGCCCTTCTCACTGGTAGAGCCTGGCTGTCATCCTAACAGCCTCCTCACAGGGATGATCAGGCTGCTCAGAGGTACCTGCTCAGTTTCCCAGCTGAACAAGCCCAATTTCCTCACTCTGTTACTGTAATGTAACAATGCATGTTTATAATATAATGCTGGTTGTCTCCAGACTCCCAAGTGCTGCATCCAGAAAGGAGGTTAAAAATCAAGATTATAGAAAGCAGCTAAATGTAGAAGACCACTAAGATCTGTAACAGCAAAGGACACTTTAAAAATTGTCTGTAGGGACAATTCTACTGCTAACCTCACTGGCAAAGTTGTCCTTTTCCTCCTTGCTAATGGAACCTTGCGTTTGTTGTGTTGAAGCCAAATGCAGCTTATACTGTGCCCTTAAAATGTGCATGTAGATTTACCATCTTCCCCTACAGCCTCTTCTAAATGTGTAACTTAAGGGTGTATCCTCACCTTGTGCTTAAAGATATGTACAACGCTGCAATGAGTTGACATTCTTTAATGTAAGTAATTTTAAATCCTTCCTTATTGCAGCCTGAGTCTGCTTTTATGTGTTCATTACTTGTGTAATGCTACTGGAATATTTTTGGATTCAGGTTAAATCACAGTAATTTTCAGCAACTGTTCACAGTGGGTGAAGTGGGAGAATAACCTCGTGTATGTGTTTAGCACTTCATATTCTGTATTGTTTGGGTGTTGTTACTGTTCTAAACTGTTGGGTGAGCACTGCAGAATATTCACATATTGTTCAGAAGATTAAAGGCTGGAAGACGTTTGTTTGGGTAGTTCCTAAAACTTGTTAAATTATAACTGTGTACATCTCACTGTTCCCCTAAGCCTCCTGCTTCATAAATACTATAGTTTTCTGAGTGAGTGCCACATACTTTTTCACATTTATAAGCTTCCACCACATCACCTTGCATTTGGATAGTTGTTAGGTGCATTGTGTTTGGTCATGCTTTGTTCCCCATCACTGGTTGTTCAATAATTGACTGCTAAAGGTGACACTTCTTGAAAGACTGCTCTGAAAACGGTGGTGGTTTCTTCAAATGGCTGCAGTTACAGCCTCTTACCTGTGGATCAATACGGGGTTTTGACCCTGCAGATAGTTCTTTCTTGACAGATGTAACTGGGAACTATTCTGGAACTTGTTGTCCAGTGTCTCCTCAAGAGAAGAGCAAAATAATTATATCAGACTTTAATTCCCTGATTTTCTTTAGTTAGCTTCTGTTTGTCACAGATGGAAAGATTTCTTCATTCCTCAGCAGCTTCCCAAGATGATGGATTGCAAAGTTAGGGAATGTAGGTGATTTGACCCTATTGTCTAGGAGAAAAAGCTACCCCAGAGCTAGTACTCTTGACTCACTTTCCACTTACTAAAAGCTCTTACATCGCAGGTCAAGAAGCCGTTCCAGACTTGTGTGCAATTCCTACATAATCACTCTGGCAGTTTCAAGGAAAAGGAAGTTTTTATTATAGAGGGAAAGACAGAGATTCAAATCAGTTATTTGGACATTCAGAAGAGATATCAGGAAAAGAGCAAGGCACTTTAAGTTGAGCATATTATGAGCTAATAATCTATTGAAGAATTTTATGGACATGGACAATTTTCTCTGTAAATCTGCTTTCACAGACTTTTGCAGCTTTAGTGCAGTAGTCTCTCAGCCACAGCCCTCTCCCCACACCATTTATGCTGGACATCCAAAACATTTCACAGTAGTATCAGGGAGCAGGACACAAATACACATGAAAAACATCAAGCATGCAAACTCTTACATGTATGTAGTTTCTCTGTGGGTCTGCACTTCAGTGCAGGCCCCTTTGAATCCAGTTTGCATGTAGCTTTTACTTCATATTCAGAAAAAGCCTCAGTGAGTATGACTGAAATCAGTCCAGCGAAGGTACAGTAATCTGCTCTACATCAACAGATAACGTACCATGTTTAATTCCCATTTTCATTTTACAAACTCGCAAGAAAGCCAACCAAGTGAGATAAAATTCCTTAGAAAGCCAGCTTCAACAGTCTTCTAAGCTATTTGAGGGCCGATAACTCCAGACAGAACTTGATGTTAACCCATAGTTTTCTTGTCTAGTATGTTCAGGAAGTGAATATTCTATAACTTTGTGCAGATGACTGCGAATGCTGTGGCTTAAAAACTGATGCCTGCCAGGGTCACCAATGAGCACTTCGGTTTGCTGTATCCTGATGCACTTCCTCAGCCAGTGATGCAGACCATCAGCAAGTTGTTCGTCATAAAACATATCTCCTAGAACAATGAGGTCCCAGTTGCCAGCCTCCGAGTTAATGATGTTCTTAATGGTGATGGGGAAGGGATTCAGGTGGTTCAGCTCACAGTTGAGGATCATTGCCATTCCTGCAACTAAAGAAAAGTACAAGTAAAATGAAAGTTATGGGATTCTGTCATTCAGCTCTTCTACAAATTTATTTGGCACATGTTTCAATTTCATCTCTTAAATATTTTTGTTTATCCTATGTAAGGACTTCCACAGTTAAAATCTGAGCGAGTTAAAATCTGATGAGTTAAAATCTGGCATAAAGTGATGAAACTATCACTGTTACACCATGACACAGGTAAGAACAATTGCTGGAATGGATACTAATAGAAAGCAATCATGGAATTGAACTAGGATATCTAATTGTCTTATTGTATGGATACGCTTTCTCCCTAAACAATGAGTAATTATGAATAAACTAAATTAATAAGTCAGTTACGGAAAAACAAAGTCTGGAGGAAAAAGGCAAAATCTAGGCCCCTAGTGTCAAAGTATAAGAAGATGCTACAGTCCTACAGAGAAGCCAACTTGCTGCTTGCATTTAGAGTTCTCTTCCAACTCAGCTGTCATGATGCTCACCTGACAGAAATGTTGCTGTTTATTCTTTCTAAGGAGTTATGGAGATACACCTGGTACAACCCAGCTTGTAATACTAGCAGCCCTTTCTCTTTTTAGCATTCTTAGAACTCTGTTTGGAACTTGAATTTCTCTCAAATGGAGCAAAGACAAGTCTGTGTTACAGGTGCTTTAAAAATGAGTAAGTATCTTTACACAGAGATGAAAAGAAAGCCCTTACTTGGGTCGATGTCATTAGCGAGGACTTGCGATGCACCACTCATCACAGCAGCTATTGCTGTTGCTCCACATCCACTTCCAAGATCCAAAACAGATCGCCCTTTAACAACACGTGGATTATCTAAAATATACCTGAGAAAGAAAAACTGTTAAAGCAGTGAACAAAATGATGCAGATGTCTCCACTTTGTGTTACACTGCATAAGAATTGTTATACATGTAATGAAGTGTGGCACCTTAATAACATTATCCCACGTGTGCAGCTGGTGCTTATTTGGCTCCTTATTTGTCTGTCTTGATCTAGAAATCAAGAATCACCATCTTTCTTCCTTACTTGTTCCCACCCCTAAACAAAAAGAAATCTGGCCAAGTAAGCAACATCTTACTCCAATCAGCTCCTCCTCTGACAGGTGAGCTTCCCTGTTAAATGGGCACGAACAGCAAAGTGACTACAATGAATCACATTGTGTCAGAAGCAAAAAGTAAGAATTTGTGGAAATTAAAAGCAATCTGACTGAAGTAACATGGTGCCCATCCATTGCCCTGAAATACGGCTCGTGCGACTGCTTGGAAGAATGAGAATTGCGCCTCTTTCTTTCCCTGAGCCATGCAGACACACATGCAAATACTTTGAGATTACTTAATGTTGCTCTTGAGTAGCAGCAAGAACAGGAATAGAGTGGCAGTGAACAGAAAGAGTATCTTCATCTAATTGCTGACACATGCCAAGAGGAATCCTGTAAAACCTCCAGGCAGGAAGTGGGGAACTGACAAGGTAGCAGTGTTAAACACTGTATATCATTAGACAGCCATTACAGAGGGTTCAGAACTTTAAAATAAAAACTGCTTTGAAATTCTATTGGCTGCAGAGAGGAAGGCCTGAAGTGCCAGGGAGAGCCCTGGGTGACATGAATTACTTGCAAACTGCCATAAATTTACTACCAATTTCCGTAACTTCTGTTGAAGTAGAAACTGGAAAGGATTCTGCATTTGTGTTATCTTCTGGCACAGAGAGCGACGGCTGACTCTTGACACAGGACTATTGGTAAGCACAGCCTTTGCAGGGATATGCCAATACAGAGAACTGTAATGGAATTAAGACTGGTGCAAATAAGAACGGATAGAGGGAAATGCCTGCGCCTGGAAATACCAGCAAGAATGGCACAAATTGGCCTAATATGAGTGTCAAGTGCAGGACATTTGTACAGAGGCTCAGCAGCTCAGCTCTTTGTCAACATTCCCCTGAGGCCATCAGTCCCCCTGAGGACAGCACCTAGTTTACAAACAGGGCAGAGGACTGGGGTGAGGTCTCCACAGAAGGGTTCTGTTTCTCTTTTTTAGGGGCTCTGCTTTGATTTGGCATGACTTTCCATTAGTACTTTGTGTAAAGCATGGTCTGACCTAATGCTGCAAATGCCTTGTTTCCACCTGAGGGGTTACTGGGTTACTGTTGATGACTGTGGTGGCTCATGACAGATGGATCCAACTGTATCCCCTGACGTGCACACAGTGCATCAAGCTGCTGTTGGAGACTGCTGTCTGCCCTGCTGGGTTAATGAGGTATCTTAGGTTACAGCAAGAGGAGTAGCTTGAAATAGGAGACTCGTGATGTTGTGGAAATGCCAACTGTGAAAGGAGGACAGTTATGGAAGCAGCCATATGTTTTCATGCTCCCTTTTTACACCTCCAGATTATGCAGCTGATTTCTGACATTGCTGATACATCAAACAAGTGCATGAACGGTAAGACAAGAAAGTAGTGAACTGCCAGATAATTATTGCTACCCAAATATCTAGGCATATGAATCATACAATAAAAAAATAGAGTAACTAATCTGATTTATTTACCCAATGTTTAGGAGCCCTATAGTTCATCTACATGGCAGGCTAATCAACTCACAATTGAACACTAAGACTCTTTTCCTTCTTCACCTTCCTTTCTTCACCTTCTTATTTATGCTTTCTCGCAGAAAAACAGTAAAGCTCCAATTCAGGTCCTTCCCTTTAATCTCTGTGGGGGCTGTCTGACAGCTTGTTCTTTGCTGTAAAAATTAAGAACTTTTTGAAGTGAGACATTTGATTTTACAGTATAAAAGAACTCTAACTACTTCCTAAGAATCAGGAACATTAAAGACATTTTGACAGTCAGTGGCCAAAATCAAAATGTGGCTTCTGATGTGACTAAAAGACAGCCACAGTAAGTCTTGACAAAAAACCTGCTGCAATCCTAGATGAGGAGAGTGATTCAGGCCAACCAGTATTCCGAGTGCATCAGCATAAACCTACTTTTCTCACCAGACAACATACATCCACACTCCTGTCTGTCTCCCACAGAAAATTCCCATGTGTTGTGACAAAATACAATCTTCCTGCTTAGAGTAACAAGTGACAGAATTAAACATCTCACTAGGTTGTGATGGCAACGGTACTGCCCTTCCCTGGGTCCAAATTCAGCCCCATTGTCAGCAGATTTCTACTGGAGAGATGGAAGTTATTCTATACAGCAGGTGCTGGAACTTCACTGCCAAGCAGCAGAGATTGCAGCCCTCCTGTATAGTCAGAGTGGAGTGTGGATAATGCACTCATAGAAGGCAAATACACATCACTAGGAATGACTACAAACACAGCCAGGTCTGACATCCTGGCCTCCAGTAGACTGAATTTATCAAGAGTGGTGGATCATGCTGTGTACCTGGAGAGGGCTTGGCCTCCTGGCCAATAAATTGCCCAGAACGGGTCCCCGTAAGGCCACAGGTCAGGTTTTTCTCTCCAGAACCTGCAGCGAGGCGTGAGGAGGCGCAGCCGTATCTCTGGTGTGAGATGCCCGCTGTTGGTGACCTCTGTGTTCTCCTCCAAAAATGCTTTCACCTCCGGGTCCAGAGACTTGCCAGCGCTCCAATGGCAACAACGCTTCCAGCACAGAGAGGGACCTCCTCTCCTGTTTCTCCAAACCTTGGCAAAAATGTTCTGTCTGCCCAAGAGGAGGAGCCGCTTCCAGTCACGAAAGGCCATGCTTCCCCAAGGACAGAAACCCTCCCCAGGAGCGCTCAGAGCACAGCTTATCTGAAGCAGGGTGATGAGGCAGAATGCTTGAAACAAACTCACAGGATGTTGTTTTTTCCTAGTGATGGACAACAATTCCTGAAAGGAGAAAAACACCACCTAAATTATGTTTCTTCAGTGACTTCAAGGCTTTGCACCACCAGGGACTTTAAGAAGTGGAGGTCACTGTGCTGTTGTGTCCATAAATGCATGCCTTGCCCCTGCCCAGAGTCTTTTAAGACTTAAGTAATTGCTATTCAAGGAAGAAGCTTTCAAGAGACCCATTCAGGAGAGTACTATAAACATATCCAGTGACAAACAAACAGTTAGTGGTACATCTGATAGAGCTAAAAATTAAATGTACAGCCTTTTAACATCTCCCCTCTGTCCTGAAGATGTACACACAGCAATCTACTCCCATTTAAGGTTCTTCCATTGAATTTTCATATTTTGCAGGAGTACTGGCATTGCAGGATTTATGAACATAACAAAACTGATCTTAGCCAGAGTGGTCCCAATTTGCTGCATTTCAGTCTGTATTTTAAAGGATCAGCTAATCTTATGGTGCTATAGGCTCATGCAGATGCTGTCAGCTGTAGAAGAAAGCAGAGCTCCATCACTGTAGCCCACTCCATGAGAGAAACTATAAATTTGCTCTAAGCTGTCTAAAGAGAGAAACTGAATCCAACACATTTAAATTAAGTTTTTAAAAGGTGAGACATTTAGACTGAGTGGCCTTTTCATACCACTCAAGGCCAGTTTTCAGGTCACAAATGGTAAAAGTGAATAGAAGATTGGTATGTCAGAGTTCAGACTCATATAAGAATCAAGAGAGTGGAGAGCCACAGCACTCAGCTGAGAGGCAAAGGAAGAGCCCCTCAACACTTCATCACCATACTGTTCTCACCCCCCATCTCTTGCAGACCCTGGGCCTTTCTTATGCTGATCCTGGAGGGACACTCACCAACCAGTGCCTGAAGAGAGAGCAACTGTTTTCCAGCCTTCTTCCTCAGATATCCTCTTTCATGCATCCTGTAATACATATGGAAATATTTCCTTCCTCACCTTGCTCTCCAATTTCTTTTCAGTAACTCAGACCTCCTTGCTTCAGGGCACAGCTCTTGAACCTCCCCTGAACTGATGACCAGAGAAGGTTTTCAGGCCTGTGCTTCCACAACAGCAAGACTGCAAGTACAAACAGATACGTACAAGAGAAACTGTACTCCCTGTTCTGTTCTATGTCTCCCATAATACTTTGCTAATTAGGCTCATAGTCCAGTTAAGTCTTCATTTAAATCACTGGCTAAAGGCTTTGTGGTTTTATTGCAAATAAATATATGTGATCAAGCACTTTACATTTTTCCACACTGGAAAATGTCATTCAGCAGAGTCCACGTAATTAATGAATGTAATTAGCAAATGCCTTCCTTCTTGAAGGCAGAGCTATATAATCCTCATCTGCCTAAGGGAAGCATGATGCTAACTGCAATCAGTCTGAGAGATAAATCTTGTCAGCTAATGCTGTATGCTGGCTTTTCCCCACGAACTGCTGCAAATTAGCAGGGCTGAGACTTGGCAGTGTTGATTTCGCATCGCCTGTCATGATGGTTACTCTCCTAAAATTAATTGTCGGTAGAGAAATACCTGCCAAGAGCTCAGCGCTCAGAATGCCAAACTGAGCTTAAGTGTTTAGTGAGTGAAGGCGTCAGGATGGATTTCCCACCGCCGGTCTGCCCATCTTATTGGGAATAAAACCAGGATGAATGTCGGGGTGAGTGTACTTGTGTGTGCCACTCCTGGCCTGCCTGTCTGTCTTACTGGGAGCAAAATCCGGATGGCCAGCAGCATGGGGATCCCTGCGCTTGTCACTCCTGGCCTGCCTGTCTTACTGCAATAAAATCAGTGGGAGAGCAGAACTTGGAAAAGGGGACAAAACCTAGCCGAACCCACAAGAAAACCTCCAGCCCACCCACCCCGCCAAACCCAAACATCAATTACTATGCAACTTAAGCTTTTTTTTCCCCCAAAGGTAGCGGGTGCCTTTCAAAGCCCGGCCACACCGACCCCCCCGCGGGCTGACAGACCTACCGAGGGGGGCAAACGCCGCCCCTCCGCCATCCCCGGGCAGCTCCCGGCTTCATCGGGGGGAAGGCCGGGACCTCCGCCGAGCCCGGCCGTGCCGCACCGNTCCCTCCCTCCTGCCCGCCCGCCCTTAAAGCGGCAGCGCCCGGAGCGCTCCGCTCCGCCGGGCCCGGGATCCTGCCCGCCCCCCCGTCGGTGCCGTGTGCTTGCTGCGCTCCTCCTCCGTTTAAAGCGCTCTTTTGAAAGACTCGCGTCAGTGTGGACTAGTGATGTTTATACAAATGTTGGTAGAAATTCACACGGGAGAAGGAGACATAACACGTACCCGGATTTGACGGGAGACGAAATAAGGGGAGGGAGGTTTCCCCCACTTTGCGCGTCAGATCGAGGCCCTTGTCAGTCTGGTGAGGCCCAGCCAAAGCAACCCGGCCTCTCTGAGGCGGCACCAGCTCCTGCAGGCACCGGTGCTCCAGTGCCGGCTCTGCCACTCAAACAAGCTGGATCTCTGTTTTCTCCGCTGCATGTCCCCTTTCCACATGCTCACAGAATTAACTAGGTTGGAAAAGACCTTTGAGATCACCAAGTCCAACCTATCACTTAACACCACTCCATCAACTAAACCGTGACACTGAGTGCCACATCCAGTCTTCTTTTAATCACTCCCAGGGACGGTGACTCCACCGCCTTCCTGGGCAGCCCATTCCGATGGCAAATCACTCTTTCTGTAAAGAATTTTTCCCTAATGTCTATCCTAAACTTCTCCTGGCAGAGCTTAAGACTGTGTCCTCTTTCTCTGCCACTGGTTGCTTGGGAGAAGAGACCGACCCCCACCCGGCTACAGCCTCCTTTCGGGTAGTTGTAGAGAGCAATAAGGTCTCCCCTGAGTCTCCTCTTCTCCTGAATAAACAACCCTGGCTCCCTAAGCCAATCTTCATAGGGCTTGTGTTCTAGACCCGTCACCAGACTTGTTGCCCTTCTCTGGACACGTTCCAGCCCCTCAACATCGTTCCTAAATTGAGGGTCCCAGAACTGGAAGTACTTTAGGTGTGACCTAACCAGTGCTGAGTACAGGGGAAATGACTTCCCTGGCCCTGCTGGCCACACTGTTCCTGTAAAGGCCAGGATGCCATTGGCCTCCTTGGCCACCTGCTCCATATGCCTCATTCATGTTTCTGCCGCTCTAAAAGATCCCTTCTCTTCTCCCCAGACCCTCTTCAGTGTGGGCAGGAGGGAGAGGTCTCCTCTTACAGCACCACGTTTTTGCTGATCCTCAGGGAGGGCACAGCTCAGCCTGCAAACAGTGGTGTTTCCTCTGAAGCCTCAGAGTGGCCAAAGTTTCACGTGGCAGCGACTGTAACCCTCTTGATTGCCCAGCTGCTGACCTTCACAGAGGGATCACCCCAAACAGGGGCTCACCCCTTTCCCAGGTGGATTCAGGGCCAGGGCAAAGTCCCACCTGAAAGTGCAGCAAGGCCGAGCTGGGGCTGGAGGAGGTTCTTGGGATCCCTGCTTGCTGGCCATGGCCGTCCTTCCTGCAGCGATTGGTTTGGTTGCATTAATTGGCTCCAGCCAAGGGAGGCTGGACACAGACCTGTGACTCTTCAACAGTTCCCATCGAGTCTTTGCCCCATCCCCAGGCTCATCTCCCAGGATTTAGGGAAGACACCCAGCTTCTGACAGCAAATGACAAATGTGGGTTTCTCTGGATTCTCTATGGGACAAAGGGTCCCAACTTTCTCAGGCTGCGTTTTGAAAAAGCTCTTGTGCATTGCCCGAGTCAATGATTCTGCAGCACTTAGGGCGCCGGGGTTTTAAACTGGGCGGTTTCTCAGCCCAGGCCTGGATCTGCCCAGATCTCTGAGGTTACGAGGCCATCTAGTGATCTGCTCGCTTGTTGCAATTAAAATGTGCTCTCGACGCTGGAAAAACTGCTTATAAAACCAGCGCTTCTTCTTTAAACGCGAGTGATCCGCAGTTTACCAAGAGAAGTCTCCCCTCCATGTTGGGCTGCAGAGTGGCCAGGACCCAAGACTGAAGCTGGTGTCCACTTGCCACATGAAGGAGCCTGAAATCTGCAGACCTGTTACACTACAGGAATATGCACTTGCATGTTTTTTATTTACTCTTGTGAAGCAGGACTCGTGCTCAGTCTTTTTAGAAATGATCCTTCAAATGGTATAAAGGTGTGGACCTTCGTGGTTTAAGCTCAGGAAGGACATTATTTCTTGGAGCCCCTAGGGGAGCAGTAAAATTTCAAAAGCCTTTCAGCAGCTATTGCTGCCCCTCTCCAAGGAGGGAGACATGGAAAACACTTATTATGCCCCAAATTGTGCATAAAAAGTGCAATTCAGGACATGAGGGTTTGTGCCTTCTAGATACTCACCACCTTCCAAGGAATAAAGAAGTCGGTAATGTAACAGGAAAATAATTTTCAATGTCAGCTCAGGATGCGTTGTAAGATGCAGTACCAACTTTAAGCATGCTGATAGGTGATGATGCAACTCTGCCTTTCATATATGAGAAGTTTCTCAGAGAAATCTGACAAGAAAGCTTTTTCACTTGTATCTGCAGCTTCTTTAATTGGTATTTTAACAAGCATTTTATCAGGTCTAGTTGTTTTGGTTTTGTTTTCTGAACTCCTGATACATGATTTTACTCTGTAGCTGTGTAAACCTCAAGTCACTGCTCATACAGACCAACGTCACACTGAGGCAGGTAAAAAGAATATAATCATAGAATCATAGGCTGGTTTGAGGTTGAAAGCGATCTTAAAGATCATCTAGTCCAAAGTAAAGTCTTTGCTTCCTATTAATATTGGCTGGAACCTAAAAACCAGAAATCCACTATTTCTTACTTAGCTACAAATAATTAGTTATGTTTGCATAGACTCCTAGCATGACATAAGGAAGCTCTGATACCAATGATAGCTGCCATTACTCTTGTGAAAGTCTAGATGAAGCACTTAGACTTTCAGAACGTGCTTTGTACTAATTACTTCAGCAAAAAATCGCAGCCTGTCCCCGATGAGAAGTTTAATTTCCAAAGGTTTTTTGTTTTAGATGGTGACACCTTTACAATTTCTGCTGCTACAGCGTATCGTATCCTGTGTAGCCAACTACCATAACCATGCTGGAATTTGCTCAGAGGACAAGGACATCTTTGATCACAATATAACATCGATTTGGCATATAACGGAGGAGCGCAGCACTTGCAAAATGCAGTCATAGAGTAGCACACAAGGGACTCCTGCATGTCCAAGGGAATTGGGGAATCACTGGCTGATGATACAACTGCTGAAATCTCTGGGGAAACTTTGTTTGAGCCTATTAACAGGAAGGAAACGGAGCTGCACAAGGACAGAGAGAAGGGGAAGGAAAAGAGGAGTTACCTTCACATTAGGAAGCCCACAACTCACGAGTTCTCACAGATACAAAGGCTGGACTCAGAGGAAAGCAGGTGCTTCATTACCCAGGTGATCTCCCCAGTTCACTCTTTCTTTTCCAGCTGATACAGGTGACAAGGCCAGCTGCTCCAGTTTGCTGAGGTGAAAGGAGCTCGGTGGAAATTCATTGAAGTGAAGATGGGTGGATTCAGAGTGCTGTTGATTTGTAAAAAGTACCCTAACAACTCATTATGAACAGTCAGGGTTTTTGCACATCAGGATCAATTTGTGGTTGCCCAGAGGCTGTGGAAGCAAGTCATTATCAAAATGTACCTCATGCTAGTAGCTAAGGTAAAATTGAAGCTGAGAGCTCTGGCTAGGTAAGGGAGAGACAATTCAATTATTCCATTGTGCCTTCAGCTACAATCATGTTTCAGAATAACAGGACACCTTTTGCAGTTGAAGAATAAGTATATTAACATAACAACAGTCACATATTACCTGTAATGTGTTCCTGAAACCATTATGTGTTTTTTCATATAATTATCTTCCCCCACTGCCTTGCCAGCTGCATTAGTTTAGGGACAGGAAGGTGCAGCAGCTGGAAGAGATGAAGACATCAAGTACCTTCCAGCAGTGGGTACAAGAAAGGGAATTTGAAATGTGCAACTACATATCTTCAAAGTGGAGACAGAGAAGGTCTATTAGGTTGATCCTTGTGCCACTGCAGATGCATTTCTTCTGGCATGAGAGGTTACTGTGAGACCCTTGATGGCAGGACTGGAATACTGAAAACTATTATCTTTGGGATCATTCTCGATTTTGTCTTTTGTCCATATTTGTGATCAAATTATGCTTGGCTTTAGCTGGCAGCTTGTGTTCATGCACAGTCAGACACATGAAAGAATTTTTACAACATGAATGAATACATGAAAGATACGGCATCAGACGGTCTGTGCTTCTCTTTTGTGTATTGTTTGGATACTTGTTTTGCTGTTAAAACTACAAAGTAAATATTTTCAAGTCCTGTTTTTTGAGCAGTTGAAGTCTCCTTGAGGTAGTGGGAATTTGGCTCTCATGTATCTCTTGCAGTAATGATCCTTGGGCTCCTGAGTTTCAAGTTCCAGCAATATTGTGGGACAATGACTGAAACCTTGCCATGGGGGAAAATTAGACAGAAGCAGTTCAGCCTGATGAATTTGTTTGCTGCTAATGAGTGAGTCCAGAGATGCATCCTGTGAAAACACCAGGTGCTCTGAGAGTTTTATTTGCATAGCAAGAGGTCTACAGCACAGGCAGAAACTAAGAGGAAGCACCCAACAGTTGTCACAGCCACTACTGATACAACTACCTGTAGGAGCACACTGAAGGAGGGGGTGGTAGGCAGTTTGCAGTGGGCTTTATTTGTAGCTCACTTTGGTCTTCTGCAAATTGAACTATTCATGTAGTACTTTTAGTACTGTTGTGTTGCTGTTGTGGTCATCTGTCATGACTTTCTGGATATCAGTGTCTCACCTTGGGAGGCCAGGGGTCTGGGGTCTCAGCAGTCTGCAGGAAACTTTTGGGTACCCCCAAGGTGTGGGCCAGCTCTGGAGCTAGCCCGTGGTGGGACACTGCTGCAGGGGAAGACATATTTACAGGAAGGACTGTAAATACAGCTGGAAAATAGCCATGCCTGATATTAGAGCATTTATTTGGTTGGGATTTTTTTCTTGTTGTTTTAAATTGGTGTGGGTTCCCCTCCCCCCTTCCGCCTTTGTTCTCCTGAAAGCCCTTAAAGGGGAAGAGGATGGAAGCTGATGAAGCCAGGGGAAGAGGTTGCATGGATACCAGGAAGCTCCCCCATCTGATCTTCACGTAACCTGTAGCTGCCTAAGTTTCCCTGGATGAAACAAGGACATTCTCCATGTCTTCATCCCTCCTGACTTCCTATGACAGTAAAACTCATCCCATCTGCCTTCCCTGTGGCTTTGTCCCACATTGCCTCCATGTGTGATGTACAAGGGCAAGATGCAAATCTCATTAATCCAGTGTATTTATTAGTCCTTTGCTTTTCCCAGACAGATAGAAACAATGTTAAATGCCAAAGCCAACAGTTAGTCTGAAATATGAGATCATGACCACCAGCTGGGGCCCTAATGCTAGCAGTGCTTTCCAAGCTTAGCTGTTCCTTGCCAGGTAGGCTGGATTCACTGCTGTGTTTAAACCTTTAGCTCTTCTTTGATTACTTCTCTTTCTGACTAATTTCTTTTCTCCAGGCAGAGCAATTGCTCCAACTTTCTCCAGAAACAAAGCCTGAAGCCATAGCTGCTTTGGTCATCTGGTTTTAAGGATTGTCCTAACAGCCATTGTTGCCAGAAGGTAAGCAAATCAAGTTTTCAAGGAACTATGTCACTTCAGAGCAGCTGGTTGGTTTTGCAATTCAGATTTTTTAGTTTTCCACTGGTGTCCAGCAGAACTCTTCCTTTCAGTTTCTAGATGGTAGCCTGCCAAATATTTGGACCTGGAGACAGAGGAAACAAAGGAAATCTGGAAAACAGACAGGTGGTGCTTACTCTCTGAGCATCCAGAGGAAGCTGTTTGCCAACGATCTGACGCAATATGCCTCCTCTTTTGGATGATGTTTGCTATTGCATTTTGAGAAGTTTTCAGGGTCCTCAGGCAACTTTGTTGTGAGTCAAGGTCATGCCACATCAGGGCTTTTGCTCTTTACTCTTTTGCACTAATATCCAGGGTACATAGAAAACAAGTGATACCACTGTAAGGATGCCCAAAGGAATAGAAAGACAACTCCCCTGCAGCACCAGCCAGTTCCCTCATGCAATGAACAGAGTGAAACTGAAGTTTGATGTGCCCAAGGACAGAATGGCTACTATTTATGCACATGGAGGCATAGGAAGGTCATAAGGGGCTGAAAAAAACCCTCAGTCTTTGAAACTCTTACCAATTTTCGGTGTTATCCTATAAAGTGTCAGTTCCACTGGCTTTCTTACCCATACTCATACATCATATCCTCGAAAAAGGCGTGTTAGGCATAACTCTCCTTTAGGATACAGGCAACTTTGTCACTTCTGTGTCAAGAGGTTTCAAACACACATGTGACCAGAGGAATAGTTGGGGGTCAATTATTTTAAAGATCTTTTCCCACCCAAATGATTCTATGGTCTTTGTTTGCAGAACAACTTAAGCTGGCATTAGTTCATATATCAGGTCCTTGTGTATTTCAAGCTTCTCCAAGCCTGGTGCATTGGCAGTGAACTGCAATTTCCGTCACTGCGGCAGAGGATATGGTGCAGTGACACCCAAATAGCTTGTTGGGAGTGGGCTTGCTTCCAGCTGGATCTGCTACTCACAAGGCTGGGTAGGTTGCATGTGGAGTTGCTTGGATGCTTCCTTGTCACCGCTCCAGGGCTCCTAATAGTAAAGGTAGCCTGGGAACCCCCAGTCTTGCACTGTGTATCAGCTGAGGTGTCAAGCTTCATGCAAGCAGCTGTGTTCAGCTCGAGTGGAAGCAGCAGTGTCATTGTGACCCTGCAGCCTAGTTCTTCCAGCTGTGGTACCATGAACTGGTGCTGGGTGAGGCAGGGCTGGAGCACCTGCAGGTAGACTGGTCCTTAGTCTGAATAAATGGCCTAAGAATAATGGAACAGACACGCTCTGTTATCTTCCAAACAAGAAAGTAAGCACTTTTGCCACTGAAATCAGCACATCTTGTCTGTGTGTACTGAGTGTTAGGGCCTTGAGGGCACTAATGGGTCTTACTGGCCCTGGCCACCCCCTGGTGCTCCCCCTACCCTGCCCACAGCCCAGGACAATATTTCAGCACCCCTGAGGCTGTCAGTCCCTGCCTCAGTAATGTCAGTGTAGGCCTGGTCTCTAGCTCCCCACAGTCCTGCCCTACTCATTCAGGGACCCCCATCAAGCCATCCCCCTCACCCTGGCCCTCAGAAGGCTGTGCCTACAGTCTGGTTCCCCTCACTGTCACCCATGAGCTGACATCACAGTCTGGCACCAAGGACTACTACTACTCTCTTGCTTTCATCCCTGCCTGATAGTGTTGACCACCAGGAAGCCAGTGGCTCTGATTTAGCCGGGAAAGTACTTTTTTTCTGGTTTTTTTCAAGTACGTACTAATAGCCGAATTTCAGCCTGGAAGGAAGTGCTGAGCTAGCTCATTGCCACAGTGTCAAAACTCCTCCCCCAAAGGATGTGCCTGATGGGAACTGCTGGAATTGCTCAGCATGGATTGGGACTTAAATAGTTGTGACTATTGCTTTGCAAGGAAGGCACTAAGAAACATGATCCTCAAGGAGAAACTAACTGCTTTGATCTCTGTCCTTCTGGTTGAGCTTCTCTGTGTGAGCTCAGAACTGATTTCCAGTAAAGTCTGAACCCTGACAACCAGCACGGAAAAGCTACAATTTCTCTGATGTCAGTAGTAAGTCTAAGCAGCAAGTACTTAAGTGACGTGCTGTAATTGTGCATGAGGAATAAGTAGCAGGGAGATATGGCCAAATCTATGGGTGTAAATGCATAGATTTTTGCAAAAAGTGTTAGGGTTTTCAGAGAAATGGAAACGGACCCTTTAGTGCTTTGATTAGGAGGAACTGCTACTAGATTCATAACATAACATTACTGCAGTGATGTGAACACATTTTATATACCAATGTATGCATCGAAGCAGGAGTCCTTGCTAAATAACACAACGATTCACAATGCATATTCATTGCAGGAAGCACTTTTCATCTGTCCTTGGTTGCATGTTGTATATTGGCTACGGATTCGATGGATTTGGATTTCCTTAGGATGCCCTTGGGCTTTCAAGTGTGCTAGGGTGCATTGTAATGTAGATGCAGGGTGTCTGGCACTTCTTACTGAATAAGGCTTCAAAGGGAAGTTGAAATCAGACTGTAATTGCATTTGTACAGAGGCCAAAGGCATTTTGAAGAAGAGATTACCTGCTGTCTGCTCAGACTGGCCATGTCTGTTAAGGATAATAAGAAGTGTTTTTACAAATATATCAATGGAAAAAAGAAGGACTGTAATAAACTCCACTCCTTACTTGATGTGGAGGGAAATTTAGTAACTTCAACAATAGGGTCGTTTGTCCTCAGGACAACTGGATACCTAAGCTGGCAGATGGAGACAGGGTACGGTGTAGTCCTCCTGTTATTAAGGAGGAAGTAGTTAGAGACCTGCTGATCCATTTGGATCCCCATAGATCCATGGAACCAGATGGGATTCATCCCAGAGTGATGAGAGAGCTGGCAGATGAGCTTGCTAAACCGCTTTCCATCATTTATCAGAAGTCTTGGAGCACAGGTGATATCCCGGATGACTGAAAGTTGGCAAATGTGACCCCCATACACAAAAAGGGTTGTAAGGATGATCCAGGAAACTACAGACCTGTTAGCCTCACCTCAGTCCCAGAAAAAGTTATGGAACAGATAGT
>WEKX01016319.1:797252-918839 GCA_013390025.1 Pitta sordida | reverse complement strand
TCAGGGGTGACCTTATTGCTGTCTATAACTATCTAAAAGGAGGTTGTAGCCAGGCAGGGGTTGATCTTTTCTCCTTGGTCTCTGGGGACAGGATGAGAGGTCACAGTCTTAAGCTTCAACAGGGAAAGTTTAGGCTTGATATTAGGAAAAGGTTTTTTACTGAAAGAGTAATTCAGATGTGGAATGGGTTGCCCACAGAGGTGGTTGAGTCACCAACCCTGGATGTGTTCAAGGGGAGGCTGGAGGAGGTGCTGAGTGATATGATCTAGATGTAGAGGATAGGTTAGTTGGATTATAGATTGGACTAGATGATCTTCAAGGTCCTTTCCAGCCTTATCTATACTGTGATACTGTCTATGGGCAGATTTTGTCCAGAGTGCATGCGAATGTGGGCTGGTTATGAGCCTGAGAGTGGTGCTGAGCTTTATCCTGAGAGTGGTGCTGAGCTTTATACTGACAGTGGTGCTGAGTGTGACAGTGGTGCTGAGCGTGACAGTGGTGCTGAGCCTTATCCTTAGAGTTGTGCTGAGTGTGACAGTGGTGCTGAGCTTTAACCTGACAGTGGTGCTGAGCGTGGCACTGGTGCTGAGAGTGAGTCTGACAGTCTCGAGGTCAGCACCAGTGTCAGGAACGGGCTCAGCACCACTGCCAGGCTCAGCACCACTGTAAGAATCAGGCCCGGGATCAGGATCAGGCCCATGGACAGGATCAGGCCCATGTTGGGGGCTACTTCTACCAATTTTGGGGCCATTTTGGGGGTATTTTCTCTAATTTTTGCCATTTGGGAGGTTATTGCCCCTATTTTCAGACAATTTTTTGGCCATTTTGCCCACTTTGGGGCCCATTTAAGTCATTTTGGAGTCATTTTTAACCATTTTGGGGGACGATTTCAGCCCTTTTGGGACTATTTTGCCCATTTGGGGGCCCAGTTTTTCCAGTCACTTTTTCCGTTTCAGGGCCCATTTTGGATCCATTTCCCCCCATTTTCGGCCCATTTTCTTGAGTAATTTTTTTCCATTTTTTTGCTCCACTTTTGGCCCATTTCGGACCCATTTTTGGGTCCATTCCAGGCCTTTTTTTTTCTCATTTTGGGGCCCATTTTTCCATTTTTGTGCCATTTTTCGGGTTTCTCTTCATTTATTTCTTGAGCCCATTCTGGGTCCCATTTTCCCCAGTTTTGGACCCATTTCACCCCATTTTTGGGTCCATTTCAGGGTTTTTTTATTTCCCATTTTGGGACTCATTTCCCCCATCTTTTGACCATTTTTTCCAATAATTTCTTCCATTTTTGGCCCATTTTTGTGGTCTCCATCAGTTATTTTCTAGCCCATTCCAGGCCCATTTCCCCCATTTTTGGACCCATTTTCCCACATTTTTGGGGCCAATTCAGGGTTTTTTCCCCCCATTTTTTGGCCATTTTTTTCCAGCAACTTCTTCCATTCTTTGAAGTTTCTTTATTTCATTTTTTTTTACAAAAACAGGCATATTACGCCATTACTCAGGTATATATGACAGCTTGGATGCATCTTCTCTGGAAGCTTTCCCTGCCAGAGATAATCTAACTGGGAGCACAGACTACTGACACAGCTGTGTCTGAACCCCTGCCACAATTGCTGTGAGCATGTGGTCCAAGCAGCTCAACAGGACCCCCTCATGCCTTTCTCCTTGACACAATATGCTCTAGTGTTTTGAAAAGAAAGCCACAGCACTTTGCTCATGCTTTATATTGTAAGACTCCTCTGTCCTCTTGTCTCTTTCCCAGGCAAACAGTTTATAAGGCACAGGGGTTCTGGAGGAATTGGAATTTAGAGGCAGGGAAACCAACACCTCCAGCACAGACCAAAAATTATTTCAAAATGAAGAGCAGTTGTTTGCTGTCTTCACTGAATATCCACCTCATTTCTGGCCTTGTGTGAAAGGCATCTGGCAGCAGACAATGGTGTTGGGATGCGTGGGCTGGAAGGACTCAGCGTTGGGGTTGCTGCCCATGTAGAGGTGCATCTGCCTCCCTGTGCAACGCTATCGGGCTGGCTTGGGGAACAATAGAGCTTTGTGCCTGGCAGATGTTCAGGCAGAGAATTTGTATTTCCTTTCTCTTCCTGAGGGCAGTTGAAACACATGGAGTGCACTGACCTGATTTCCAAAAGGGTGGCTGCTCTTTCTGCAAGTCAGGTTAGGAGAAATTTAGCCAAGGTCATGCAGCAAGTGAGTGTTGCTGTCAGAGATGGATGGAAATCTCTACGTAGGTGCTTTGGGTTGATGGCCCCAGCACATCACCTCCTCTAGTGCATGACACACTTGTGATTTATCCAAGCAGTGTACTTTGCTGATTAGGTTTTATCTCGATAGCAGTGGGAACAATCTCTGTGTCTTTTACATCCAAAGAGCACAAAGTGTACCTCACTCTGAGCAAAATATGGTCTTTGACCTCAATCTTGGCACTGAACCGTGCAATAGGTAGTGGTTGCATATGATCCTTCTCCTGACTTCATGGGAGGAGGGAGGGATTGGTGTAAGCCCTCACCTACTCCTAGCTTGGCAGGGGGAGGTCTGTCTCACAAGATCAGTATAGAACTGCAGGAAGAAGTGGAGGGAAACGGCAGGAGTCATCACAGATTTTTGCCATACTGTGCCACCGAATATGTGGAGAGAAAAGGGGCAGAGTAGCAAAGGACACAAACCTCCAGAAACCAGGTACAGCAACAGCAGGGCTGGCCTAGGAGTGGTTTCTGAGGTGTTCAAAGTCTGCGTGCCCTGTTTGTCTGGAGTGTTGTTGCCACTTCCCCTCTCCAAGACCTGATCCCTTGAGAAGGCTGATTAAGGCTGGAGATGAGAACAGCCCTGAAGCAGAGGTGCCTCCTCAGCAGAAGTATCAGCTGCGTGCTGTGAAGCCTGGCTTGCAGCACAGTGATGATGTGAATGAAAATAGGTGACATAGTTCCATCCCTACCTATGTTTTGGGATCTGTTTTCTGATAGTGAGCTAAGTGCACTTGGGAGAGGCAGAGAAGATTACAGATTTGTTTGTGAACGGAGCAGAGGGAACATAGGGTCAGTCCCAGGAGGGAGGAGGGAAGAAAGTGCAATACACTATTGAATAATTTCAGTTGTCTCATGAAACCTCTCCCTTAAGGATCTTCTCAGAAAGTAGATAAGAGTGGAATGCATCTATACGTTTGCAATGCAAGGGCATGTGTACAATGAATGTACATAAAATAAGAAAATGCAATAGGCTGCAATAGGCTATAGTATGAAATTAGAGATTTTAGAAGTCTAAATTATAAATCACCAAACATTCAGGGGTCCTGTGGCTGAGATGATGGAAAGTAATCATCTTTTGCTTTGTTGTCCATATGTCTGCTGTATGAATAATAATTATGCAATGTGACAGAGGAAAGCCACGTGCTTTTATTCAGGCTTAATCTTTATAGATATGAGGCCAGTATCAGAAGATCAGCTACTTGCTTTAATGGTATTGTAATTTGATTAAATATTAGAATGTGTGCCTGCAGTACCTGCTTTCTAAGCAACGATGAATTAGGAGGAAATGTTCATTGTTTTATGCCTTATGGCTAGTGACCTGCTTTATTTGGGTTTAGACCCAAAGGCAGGAGACACCTTTCCCATGTTTTAAGTAGTCTTGCATAAGCTCAGAGAATGAAAATTGCATTCTTTGTGAACCTCTCTATAAAATCTTCTGCTGCTGTTGTTCTTCCAAGGCTGTTCTGCATTTTGTGCCAGAACAACTTAAATTTTGGTCTTGCACTCCTTCCTTAACCTATCCTTATCCTATTTCTCTCAGGTGACCATTCACACCCAGGTCCTTGTGAAGTAGCTGACAGCACTGTGAACTGCTCAACTGAAGGTCAGGCAAAAGTCAAAATGTTCTGAGCATTAGAAACATTCATATTGCATCTTAGTGGGTTTTCTTCCTTCCATCCCACAGGATCTCATGACCCCATAGATACTGTACAGCAAAACAGGAGAGGCTTTCAATGGAAAATCAATGTGTCTTGGCAGCTTGTGAAAGATCTTCTACACGGAACTGTAGAGCTGTGTGGAGGAGTGAGCAATCCATCCCCAGCAGCATGATTTCCAACTCACTGAAGAGTGCTGAAGAAAATAAAAAGTGAAGCAACAGTGTCACAGCACGGAGAAGGGATGTAACCTTTAAAGAGCAGGCTTTTCCCACCTCTCTGAAACACTGGGCATTGGCTTCTTGCAGAAGTAGGACAAAAAGCTTGATGAGCCTGCGTCTGATCTTTCATGGCAGATCCTAAGGCCAGGGAGGGCTGATGTGCTTGTCAGCACTTGACCCAGCTTAAACTAAGAGGTTCTGAGGAACAAAGACTCACTGAGAGGTTAAGGAGAGGGCAACCTGAACCAAATGGATATTGAGAGAAATATTCATGGCACTACACTAAAGACACAAGTACCTAAGGAAGGAGAACAAATCTGCCAAGCCAAAACCCTTCCCTTGCTTTGTTGCACCAACAACAATCCAGCTGGTGATGGGACAAAGCTGCTGCCACAGGAGAGCAGGTCAAAGTGAAAAGTCCCAGCCAGGTCTGGTCTATACCAGTAAGTTTTTTGTGATCATTCCAAGTCTGAAATTCTCAATCTTACCTTATCCCTGTTCCTTGGAGATATGTGTAAGAAATTCCTGGTCCTATGACACTGCTTTGTGCTCCTCTGTTCCAGGGAAAGATCTCATCTTGCTGGAGTCAGTGTTGATATGATTTGAATAAGGGACATCCACTCCATCCAAGTCCCTTGTCAAGATTTAACTCTTTGCTGGTGAAACAAAAAAATACTCATAATCCCACGTGGTTTCTTCTGATCGTCCCAGATGTGCCCCATGGCACAATCCTATCAGACACTGCCTCTTCCCAGGCTGTACAAATGTTTTTCCATGACATTTGGCTGATTAGTGAGAATGTGCATCAGTTTATAATGCTTTTAGGCCTCATTTTTGCTTTCTTCTTGCTCTTGCAAAAAAGCTTCACAGTACCTTTGTAGACTTGCTGTGACTGCTGAGAAATCTAAGCAATCAAGGTTGCAAGCTGCAAGTGCTTGATCTGTCTTTAAAGCAGAGCAGCCCTTTTAGAGAGGCATTGGTGATCAGCGCAGTGTGTTGGGATGATCAAAAGACAACTAAAATGCCTAGATTCTGAATAAAAAGCTGTCCAAAAGGCCTCAGTATGGAGAGAAGGCAATTATGGATTAGGAAGGGACATCTCAGTGCTTTCCTGTGCTGTATATCATAGGATAACATGCATCAGGTGATGGTAATATACAGAGATATTGCATTTTGTTTTCACACCTGTTTTGGGAAGACTTCACGGCACGACAGAGCCTGTGTGCCAACACAACTCAACCAACTCTGCTCTGCTGTGCAGGCTTGCACCAGCCAAAGTTAAAGACTTCTGCTGCCTCTTCCTGGGAGCAGCTCTTTAAACCCAGATCCCAGCTCGAAGGAGGAAGTTGCTTACAGTGGGCTTTGTTGTGCTTCTGCCCACCTTGTGCTGACATAAATGTAGCTGAAGAGTGAAAGAAGATGAAAAATTAGCTGTAAATAGGTATCCAATCCATCTCCTGGAATGGGGGAAACTATTGGCACTGGGCAAGAAGAAGAGGGTCTCTATGTAACTAAAATCCTGTAGTTGAGCTCTGAGAAGTTTTGCTATAATTGCAATTGCTGTCCAGTGAGCTAACTTTCGAGCCTACATTCACTGCTAAAATCTCCTAAAGGCTACTGATTCCTTGGGATGAGAGCCAGGATGGAGGGAAAAAAAGTCATGAGAATGAAGAAGAGCTATCCAAGGGCAGCATGTAGTATCTAAAGCTAGACCAGCCTGTATGGAAAGACTGGAACAACTTAGATGGAAGGGTTTATGTGAGAAAAATTCAGGCCTGGGGACATAACATCACTTACCAGAGCCCAGGCACAGCTGGGTCTGCTGGCACTGCTTGGAAAAGGACCTGAGTGTCCTTTTTAGAATAATGTTTGGCCAGAATATGAGTTGTTTTAGAAGAAGAAATCACTTCCTCCACAAAATTCCCTGTAAGAGTGTCTGTGGAACTGTATGTTCAGAAGTGGGAGCTCAACCTCACAAACAATCCAGGAAGAGTGAGTGAAATAGATTTTATACCTCCAATCTCATGTATTGTGCTTTATTCCCTTGTTTAATGCTATATGTACTACTGGTTTTATTGAGATTGAGGTGCTGTGCACTGGATTTTATTCAAGCAATAAATTCCTGCGCAGAAAGCAGCCAAACCAAAGCTATCCAGAACCACTTGTTCCTTAAGGCAAAAAGGTCAGGATACTTGTGTTAAATTTTGGGGTAATCTTAGAAGTAGTCTTAAATCACACATCCTTCAGAGAGGCTGGTGAAGCCTCTGTCTTGGGACACCCATGCCATCAGGCCTAAAAATAGAGCCTACAATAAGAGAACAAGAGGGTAATTCTCCACAGTAAGAGCAATTGATTTTGAATTAGACTCAGAGGCTGTCTTGTCAAGCTCTTATCATCTGACCTAAGGCTGAATAAGCAAATACATACAAGTTAATAACCAAACCAAACTAAATAAACCAACCTAGTCTTCGGTGCAAAGTCGAGAAAATGACTGGTCTCCTGGAAAGCTTCTCTGTGGATCTAACAAGGTCCAACTTCTGCAACTATAAGAATCAGTGATCGTGATACAGAGCACATCTGGTTTTTTATTGGATATTGGGTTTACTCGGAAGTGAGAAAATGGTTCAGTTCTTGTTTGGTGCCAGCAGAACACTACAGGAGGCTGAGAAGTGAAAGGGCACAAAAGTTTTTAATTTGAAGGGATGAAGCGAGAGAGAGATAGGTGGTCTCCGGGTAGGAACAGTTGCTCCATGTACCTCCATAAAATGACACATGCTCAATTAAATATGAAGCTTCTTAAGGCCTTATCAAAGGTTCTTGAATAAGGACAAAGGTATATCATAAAGAGATGTGATTCATGTTGCTAAGAGGTAAATGAAAGGGGTCATAAGAGTCCACAGTTAGCAAAGGACTGTAATTATTACAGACGGTATGAACCAAGATGAAACAAGACAGGATGAAAGTGCATATTGAATTCTGCCAACAACCTCCTTACAATATACAGATGTCAGGATTATCTGGCATATTCAGAAATTTCATCACTTTGGAAATGACAATCTTAGAACTTCAAAAGAATCATCTCTGCCTCTTTAAAAATAAGTGCCTCTCCCGGACGGAGCTGCCAGTACTTTGGCATCAGGTGATCCTAATGAGAGGGGTTTTAGCAGCAGGGGTAAAATAATGCTGCTTTCCTCCTGGATGCGGCAGTGGTTAGTAGATTTTAAACAACCTGGGAATTAAGCAATATTTTAGGTTTGTGCAGTGAAACGGAGCGCAGATAGCGAAGAAATAGCTCCCTGTCATAGAAGTTTACTTGGTACAAGGGACATCCATCACGGAGCGGGGATGGGGACCGCTTAAAAGCCATCCGCTGCGGGCGGTGGAAGCGGCTTCCACATTCGGGCGGGGAGGAAAGAGCATTTCCCCCGGCAGCATTCCCGCAGGAAGCGCTCGGCGCAGCCCGGGCGCCGGGCGGGGCTCCGGGCGCTCCTTCCCAGGGGGATCCAGTGGCATTCCCGATAGGAAATGGCACCGTGTCCTTTTTTATTTAAATAAGCCAACCCCCCCTGCTCACACCCGGGCTGGGGGGGGGGCGGGAGCTTTAACCTTTCATCACGTATCCCGAGCATTGCGGATAAAACGCGTGACAAAGGCAGAGCAGCTCTCTCACGGCGGGGATACCCGGCTTTGGAGCGGGGCGGGGGGAGGCCGCCTAGGGTTTAAATGCCCCGCGGGGGCGGTCCGGCAGCGCGGCACCTCCCGCCCGTCCNCGGCGCCCTGCCGCTTCGCCCACTACTTCGTGCTGTGCGGCATCGACGCGGAGAGCGGGCTGGAGCCCGACGAGCTGGCAGGTGAGCGGCGGCAGCGCCGGGAGGCCTCGCCCGCCACCGCTGCGGCTCGCCGGGCTTTTTGGGATGCGCTGTTTCAAAATGTCTGCGCCCACCGAGGAGGGGGCGAGGGGAGGAGATGGAGCCGTAGGGAGGGAGCGACTTGGAAGGATAAAGCATCCTCCGGAGGGGCTGGTGGAGCATCCCCCCGAGGGCAGCTGCCGCCGGGGTGTGCCCTCCCCCGCAGGCCGGGCTCTTGCTGGCCCCGATCCCCGGTGGTGGCGAGGGACCCGCGGCCGCGGGATGCGACGGGTGGGAGAAGGGTACCGAGGGTTATGGAATTGGAGGGAGCCGAATGACCGAGCTTTCTGTCGAGGCAGATGCATTTTCTTGTCTATCTGCACTGGAAAGGAGGGGGAGGGATCTGGAAAGAACTGAATAAATTAATCGAATCGCATCTTTATTATGCTGGTTTATTCGCACTACTGTCTGTTGAGAAATAGTTTTTCTGTATCTGTCTTTCCCCCTCCATCCCCAAAACGTTACAGAATCAAAGAACAAAATCATTGGTATAGGATCTAATGCATTTTCTAAAATATTTTTCTTTGCTGGATTCCTGACTGTATATGAGCCGATTATGTTGGCATTAGGCAGCAGTTCTTCCTCAATGTCACTTTTGTTTACGTAAAAGAAACTGTTTGAGTTCGGGTTTTACATGTAAAATTCGATCAACTTCAGGCTTAATAACAGGGCTTAATTGTATGGAAGCTAAACATTTCCTCGTGGAGTTATGAGTTTGAAAGCTCTCAGGTGCCTGTGTTTGACGGTTCCTGTGCGTTTGCACTGCAGTCGGATGAGCTCAAGTTGGAGGCAGCTGTAGCTGTCACAGTGAGCACCTCTGCCTGGCCATGGGATCCTGGGGAGGTCTCCGCAGTTATTGCATCAGGAAGTAGTACCTTGCTTTCTGGTTGTGTAAAAGACTTGATGATCTGCATCACTGGTCAATGTACACTGGTTGAAGTTCATATTTTTGTCACACCAAGGAGCTGTATCTTAATGCAGGTACCTAAATCTCTGCCCTTTGCAGTGAGCACGCACTGGAGGCAGCCCTGGGATCTCCAAGTTGAAGCGTTAACCAAATGTGCTTTAGTCTCTGTTTCTGTTTTCTGGTCTTCTTTTCATAGGTACTGGTGACCGCAGTTGTATGTTTCAGTTTTGCTGCTTTTAGTGGAAAACCCTTGACTCGTGAGCCATCTCCCACCTGATGGCGTACAGGGCTTGATTTGCATGTTATAACCTATTGGGGTTTCAGCTACCTAAAGTTTGTCATCTGCAACCCTACTAGCTGAAAAGGAACTATTTTTAAAGCCTTGTTGGTTGGCAGGCTGTGCCTTCCCTAATGAGAACCCAGACTTTCAAACCTGCTTTTGCTGATTTTTTTTTTTTTTTTTTCACTGTTTCCCGGTGAGATGCACAGGTGTGTTCTTGGAGAGCCCTGCCCAAGGACAGCGTGGGCATGATGAACCTTGCAGTGTAGTGCCTCAACTACAGGGCTCATCTTTCATGGACATTCAGTAGATTTAGCTGAACTGCTCCAGCAACACTAAACAGATTTCAAAGCTAAAAGAGTCTCCCTCTTCATTTTTTCCGTAAAATGAAGGTATTTGGGCACATCTAGAATATACCCACTTATAAAATATAGTGCAGCTATGAATAATTTCAGAGAGAAATTACCAAAAGTAGTTGTTTTTAAAGCAATGTCTGTGTGAGTGGTTTAAATCAGGCAAGGTCCAGCAGGATGGTTTGTGCATGGAGGCTTTTTTGGTAATGCCGGTTTGGGAGGCATTTTTAATACCTAGGAGGGTTGGGATATGATAGAGGAAGAAGTGGAGTAGCAGAAATATGATGGGACTTAATATTGCCACTGAGCAATGTTATATTTTTAGGGACTCGTGACAAGAGTTTTCTGCTATCAGCTGGGAGCTCAGCAGTGGGAAATGCTGGGGAGGAACAGGGAGTGATGTGAGCCACAAATATAATGCAGTCGTGGAGAAATTAACTGGTTTGAGATATAGCTGAGAAAACATTTCTGTTAAAGCCTGGGGGTACTAGTGCCACTGTAGGCAGGCAGTAGTGAGAACCCACCTAGAAATCTGTGTTACAGGTCAAAACCCAAGCAGCGAGGATTGAATTAATTGCTGGAATGGGTGGGAGAAAGATGCTTGAGGGAACAGAGAGCCTGTTGTACCACAGAAAACTCGCAAACGAGGACTATTCTTTCTAAAAATGTTCTTAAAACGTTTTGTAGAAAGAAATGATGCTGTTCTTTCAGTATTGAGTTGCGTAGCTGTGATAGCAGCATCTTGCTATATCCTTGTGCTTAAAGAGCTTGTTGCAGTAACTCATGGCATCAATGAAAAGTTGCTGTGAGTTAAGCTGCTGCACAGATCATCCCCAGTTTAGCAAGAAAAGAAGTCATCAAGAACCTGCTTATCTCCAAACCTGTGAATCCTTTAGCAGCCAGTGTACACAAAGGGCCTTGCTCAGCCCAGGTCTGTCTGGGCAAAGCTGTGCTGCTGAGCAAAAGCATGAAAACATGGAACAAGCTCTTCTGCCACCCTGGAGACCCCAGGGCCTCTCCTGTGAACAGAGAAGCAGAAGTTACAAAATCCTCAAGGGATTTTCAGCTTTCAGTTGGGCTTGATGGGGATCTTCTGAAAGCACAGCAGCTCACTGGGGTACACGGTGTGTTGAGGAGCTGCTGGTGAGTCCGCTCTGGTCATCTGGGAGCTCTCTGATCTATGCCCTCCCTTCGTTGGGGCAGCCCGGGACTCAGCCTGTGAAATGTTGCAATGATACTCTAAGGCAGGGCAAAGAACTGCCTTTTAAATTCTTCTTGTAGGGTTGATAGGGCGTTTGGAAAACGAAATAAAGTCATGGTTTTAAAATTGTGGTTTAAGGGTTTGACGTGCTTTTAAGGAAGAGTAACTTGCTTTATAGTCCTATTCCACTGCATGCTTGGTGCTTAAAATAAGTTTGGTAGATGAGAATTTTCCACCAAGCAGATGGTTCATTTTGCGTAGATTATTTTTTTATTTTGCGTGGATGATATTTTCTTGTACAGATTTTCCTATTTTTTTGTAGCAACTTGCTCCGCAGCTGGCTTTTCATATGGCTGATTTGGGGTTTTTAAGTTAACTAATCTTGAAGTTAAAAGCTGTTTACCTATTGCTCAACTTGGTAGTGTATCCAGACATTCAACACAGTTGTATTTAGACTGTGATGTTGTCAAAACATTTGTGGCACTATCACAAGGCTCTCTATCACAAGGTCAAGGATGGAGGGGAAAAAAAGCCCCACTTTTCTAGGGACTTGAAGATAAGGAAACTATCTAAGGATTTTTTGGCACTTAATAGTTGGAAAGGCTATAAAAGAAAAGCAGAGTATTTTATGTGAAATACCTTGAAAACCGTGAAAATTTCAGGATTGGTTTCAGTGCCCTGTTGAACTCCACTAAAATAGGATGAAGGGAGATTTTCTCTCATGGTCAGGGCTGATGGAAAATAAATTTCAGTTCACTTTGCTCTACATGTCTATTTCTTCCAGGTAAAGCCATTTTGAGACTACCAGCCTGGAAATTGTATGTGCTTAAATGAATTTTTTACAATAAATATTTAACATCGCCTTTAACAAAGAGACCTGATTGTTCATTAAATTTTGTATAAAATATTTCGTCATAGTGTATAAACTTTATAAGTGTGTGTACAAGGCACAAGTTCTGGCTGTAGTGGCTTATACCTTTTGCTTTGAGAGCAAGTTAAATTTTGTAGTAGTGTCACAAATGACAATTAAGAAAAATCCAGAATACATATGAGTCAATTAAAATGAAAATGAAATATCCTTTATTAGGGAAGTAATTTAATGCTCTGGAGGAAAGTAGGGAGAGAATTAGGATGCGTGTTTTGTTCAGAAGTGGAAGGACTGGACTGTGCTACATGGAGAGTGCTGTTGCTGGAGCGATTTGGAGGGAAAGAAGGTGCAAGAGGCCATCACAGTAATGGCAGCCTGAAGAACCATGTTGGATGCTGCCTTGTGTGTCTTAGAACATGAATATTGGTGGAGTTGTGGTAGCCCTCTTGCTGTGTGATATGAAAAGTTTTATAGCTTTTTTTCACATGTAAACTGTACAATATTACCTCAGGACTATTGTTATGGTGAGGAGACATTCTAGTTATTGTAGCTTGTCTAGCAAACATATTTTGCATTGTCTAGTTTTGGCCATTGTATAAAGATTCATTGTCTTATTGTCTCATTCAGTGTAAACTTTAAACCTATAGAGGGCTTCATTACTTATAAGATCAATTTTTTTTTTTATGATCAACAAAGCTGAGAGTGCTTACTAGTTGGTCATGCTCATTGGAACTGCTGGATGCCTTGTGGAAAATTAACACTACTACCTCGTGCTGTTTCCCTACAAACACCCAGATATTGGTAACTCATTTCTCCCCAATGAAATGTTGAAATCAAAACAGGACACGTTGCAGTCTGCTTGGCTGTGTTTCTTATCTAGTAGGCTCTCATTTTTAGGAAGCTGAAAGACTTTTTCATCCCGGCACCTGGATGCTCGTGCCGTGCAGAGTCTCTCCATAGCCTGTGCCATTCTCCACCGTGCTTCTTCTGTGCCAAATCAGCGCATGAAGTGCACTCCCAGAAAACTTGACAGCATTACTACAGCAATGCAACTCCTTATGTGCATGGCTTTTCTGAAAGTAGACAACTGGGTTTGTTCCTGTTTTACTGGAAATAAACTGAGAAATTTTCGATTACAAGGGAATATCTGAACAGTTGCACTTCCTGTTCATGACTTACTCAATTGACACAAATGAAAAGCAGCCTACAGGAGTTTTACTTTTTGTTTTGAAGTACAGTCCAGATTTGCACAAAGGATTTTTGGAGGGATTGTCTGGGTTAAGTAACATGAATGTGGCTAAGAGTATTACAAATAGAGGCAGAAGTGGCTTATGCAGTACAACTTAACAAAACTTAACTTGCTCTTCAGAAGCAGCTGAGGTAGATTGCTTAGGATTTCTGGTTGTCATAGGGCTTATGGGATGGAATTCAAGTATTTCTCCAGACTCCCTTAAGAAATGATGATCACATATTGTCTTTATAGCTGAAAAAACAAGACTCATGGATCAGGGATTGGGTGGAGTACCTGGCTTATTGAAGTAACTAAGTTTTTTGTGAATTGTCGTAATAGTATACCTTTAGAAAACTTGTTTGATAAAAATTTAAGGTGGGTTAATATTTCGTTCATATGAAGCCAAACCTTGACTTAATACTGAAATAGAAATAATGTTTCTGCTCTCTCCTACATATTTAAAGGTCATGACATGGATAATTGCTGTTATGGTTTATTCTTAATTTAATTTTTTTTCCTACTGGGGAAAACCAGAATTCCATTGTAATACCACAAAGACTTTAATTTTGTTTAAAAAATATCTGAATTATACATTAAAGACTTAGCTCCTATAGGAGGATTTCTGCAGCCAAAGAAAATGTACTTCTTATAAAGAATTGTCAATATTATTGACAAGTATGATCTCCAGTCACAATAATCTTTAATAAGGAGTAACTTTCTTGCTCTCTTGGATTACAGACTATTTGTGGAATTGCTAATGACTGTGATGTATTACCTATTATATTTAAGTAATAGCACTTTCATTCTCTATATATGCCAGAGAAACACTCGATTGAAATGCTTCTTCAGCCATGGTATGATTATTCTGTTACACATTTGCCTTCATCTACAATTTTTATACTGTATTCCTTTGAAAGTAAGATATTGATTGGGTTGGGAAAACATCATTATTCCTATCAATAGCACTCACTCACTAATGCTAAACCAAAGAGAATTTCTTGTACTTTGTGTACAAGATAAGCCGATGTTTTAATTTCCACTTAGAAAGACTAAAGCCTCTTGCAAGCTTGGAGGTGGTTTCCCTGCCAGGGGCTGTTGCAATAGCACAGATGAAGGTGTGATAGTGGATGAGGGTTTTTTTTCAGTGAAAATCCTAGTACTTGCTCTGTTAATATTGCAGTAGGTACTCTCTTTCCTTCACATAATGTAAACTGCAGTAGTAATCAAAGCGCTGGCAGGCAGAATGGTTGAGCTGCTGTCCTTTACAAGAACGACCTAAATCCAGCTCTAATCTTGTTCCTGCGCATCAGCCTGAAGTCAGTGCTGGCCCCATCCTGGCAGCTTAGTGGTGCAGTGACTGGGAGAGATCGGGATCCCCAGGACTGCAGCTGCCTGCTTGGGGGAAAGAGCACTGAAAGGCCAAGGTGTGCACATCCTGGAGAGCACAGCAGTGCCAGATCAGGCCTCATCACGGGTGGAGGTCGTAGGGAGGGGTTGGGATGGAGGTTTTGAGCCAAGGTGAAGGTCCTTGTGGCCAGTGGAGAGGCTCCTGTGTTGATGCTCACCTCTGCCCTGGTTCTGGGGGTGCTGGAGGATACCGCCCCCCTCTGAAATCAGAAGAGCAGTAACCATAAATATGTCAAATTGCTCAGAGCAGTGCGTGACTGTAGTATTGATTTCTCTGCTCAGCTGTTTGCCTGTGTCCTCGCCAGAACCATTTCCCAGTGCTGCAGGAGCTGTGCCAGTGCCCTGACACCCTGCCCACAGCTCTCCTGTGCCAGTGCAGAGCTTGGCATAGGAATAACTTCAAAATGAGTTGCTTTGGGAAAGACTGAGCAGCAGAGCAAGGGTGTCAGGGCTCTCTTGACTGCCTTCTTTCACCTGCCTGTCAGGGACTAATCGAGTTGTCCTTAATGCCAGCTTGTCCCTGAAACGTGCTGGCAAATGTATAGCCTGCAAAGCCTCTGCGTGGGCTGATGCTGGATACGTGGCTGGCACACTGCTCCCTGCCGCAGTTGCTAGTCTATTGCAATGAGAGTTGGAGTCAAGGAGAAATGTGAATGAAGGAGAAAAAAAGCCAAACAATGTGTGCACTTTAATGTAGTTAATGCTGTGGTGTTGGCTGATGCTATTTGACATCATATAGGACCACTTATATACATGGGAAGATGATTGCAAGTAGCTTGTTCAGCTACCTCTTGTGTGTATGGCGAGAAACTATAGCAGGGAAAATATGTGAACCTACATGAAGTCCATGAGGGTAAATAAACAACATTTTTTTCTTTTTGTTTTTCCCCCCTCATTATCCACCTCTGGACCAGAAAATAGCAAAAATATGTATGGTAGGAGAAGTTGCATTGAGGACAAACAAATTTCGTTAGGAAACAGTAGACCTTGACTGTGGTGTTTTAGTCATGTTAGCCATATTGATAATTGCAAAAGTAATTAGGGAGAAAATGGTGATGGGTCATAGTAAAAGAAACATACTGTGGAGATGAGTAATGTGTGGCAGATTGCCGAGATGTCAGATACTGGCATGGCTGGAGGAAGATTCTGTTGCATTACCAATATGAAAATATAAACAACTCAATTTGTGCTTCTTGTTTGGAGTCAAAGATAGTTTTACTCAGCAGTCTGACCATTAAATTTTAGTTGGGAGCTCTCTTGGGGTGTTCTAGGTTTGGTGAAGGTGCCTGGCTAGGAACGTGAAGCCATGCTCCTATGAGGTGTGAGGTTTTGCTTCTACCTCCACCCAGCTGCCCAATCCTTGAAAAATAACATCAAAACATCTGAACAGATACTTAAAGAGTGAAATGGAAAGAGTATTCCCTTGCTAACATATACTCTGATTAGAGTTGTTTGGAAGGACTTTGCTACATCTTAATGGTCTGCTTCAAGTGACAGTATAAAAATTAACTCTTAGTGGAATATAATATTGCAGGGAGGAGTCTGGTTTTGGTGGCTCTGTAAAGAAAACATGTTCTCTCACTGGTGAACAACCCTTACAATTTCATATAAAAATGTCAGCAGTTCAGAGTTGTGTTCAGAGGCAATGTTTAAATATGTCAGTCTTGGAGAGTGAGCCCTCCCCCCTCTCATTGGAGCATGAATTTGACTTTGCTTTACAGTCATTTTATTAATCTAATTGCAAGAATAATTCTGGGATCTGGTAACAATTAAAAAAAACCCCAACAACACACCGAGGTTTATATCAAATGGAGTCAAATCATGCTTTGAAACTGTGTGAGTGGTAGGTTGCACAACATGAAAGCTAGAAGAATTCTCTGTCCGCCCCCTTCTTGGTATTCCCTTGTCATGTTAAGGACTAGCATGTGGAAGGGCAAGGGGGTTTAATCTGAAACACCACTCTGTAAACAATGACAGGATTAAAAAAAAAAACCAACAAAATAAGCTCAACTGTCATGGGTGTGTAGTGACTGCTGCTTTTCACGGATGACCGAAATTATTTGTATAAATTTACATTTTCCCCTTGGCATCTATATGAACCTATGCTCATTTCCATGCATAGCTATTTTCACGTACAAATGCATCGGCATGCGGTGCCACCCGATGTGATGCCATGTCACCTGTGTTAGCAGTAGCTGTAGTTACAAGCAAAAATCAAGTATCACCACAGTCGCTCCTTACACAAGGCTGCCCAGGTGTCAGAAGTGCTTTGAGTCTATTATGACTGCAAGACAAGAGGGATGAGCTCTTCGTAATGAAATTATGAAATGAAGCGCACACTAAACTGGTAATTCCTCAACAAAATATTGATCAAATGGACCAAGCTGTCTGCTTTGCCCTGACCAATGTTTGGGATGCAGGTGGAGCCTGCTGGGAGAGGATGCTGCTGTCATGGTCCAAATAAGTATTGCTTACACTGATCTCAGGTGCCTGATGGGTTCTGCAGCCTGTGTTATCACTGACCTGGACAATGGAGGGTCCAAATCATTGATTTAGTAGCACACCTCTTCTGCCTTTTTCTCCACGTTCCTGCTAAGGTTAATCCAGTCAGGTGGTGTAAATAGCTCCTGCTGGGCCCTCTGGTCTCCCATGAGATGCTCAGGAAAGAGAATCAAGATTTGTTTTTTAAAATTCAAATTATGAAGCATTTGAGCAAAGAATGCAATATGCAATTGAGTAAATATTTGGCTTTTCATTGTTTAGGGAGGGAAGGATTTGCTGATGAGTTAGTTATTCACACAATACTATTTTTCCATCAGTATTCCCACTTGGTATTCTTGTTTGGTTTATGCTGTGCAATACTCTGACGTGAATTCAAAATTAAGAACAATGTTATGCTTAAAAAGAAAACAACAGTTCTGCTAACACGGACTTTTTCTCAACTGTGGTGATGGCTGGTATGGGAACTCCGTTTCTAGAATAGAACATTTTTGTAATGTAGAGCTTGTGCTTTCTCACTTTCTTTGTTCTTCCAGTAAAACTGTTTGAAAATACACAGCACCAAGTATATGGGGAAGAATCCCCACTTTTTATTTAAAAAAAAAACCAAAACAAAACAAAAAATCCAAGCAAAACTAACAAAACAAACAAACAAAACATCCGATCCTCTAAAATTTTGTGAAGATACGAAGATTAAGTGCTTAAAAACTGCCAGGTGCTTAGTACAATAACTGATGGTAGATGTGTGCTCTGTCACAAAGATGTGAAGGGTGTATTCTGCTGTGTATTTTGCTCTGTAAACACTGCAAGAATATCAAGGCCAGGAAGAGTGGCACTACAGTGTTTCTAATACATCTCTTCTTGTCTTGTCAGCCTTTGTCTCTAAACTATTGTTATGAATCTATTAAGGGAGAATACCTCTGGAAATCAGGATAGCAGCTGTTCAGCATGGATGGATGAAGTGTATAGTCTTTTCCCAAGATGTTGCTGTTCAAGACAGGTTTGTCTTACTGGCATTTGCAAATATGTTAACTCTTTCTGGCATTAGTAAGTGTGATAGCAGATGTTGTTTGACTCTTAGTTCAGGCAGGGATGTGTAGTCTAGTGTTTCTATCTCAAATTGGAGAATGACTAAGAGCTGAAGAATCCCAGTGTAAGGAATGCTATTAAGTAATTATTTTTTTGCTGTATAAATATGAACATCTGCATAGGGTGAGGCAGCTGTAGCTGTGGTATGCTATTACACTTAGCAAAAGGGGAATGCTGATGGGAGATGTTAACTGCACAAATAGGAGTTCTGAGTAATAACTTACTGTCATTTCTATGCCTGTGTTTCTGTCTGTGTGGAGCTGCCCATAGAGTGGTGGGGTCAGTGTGGGAGGAAAGAGTCCTGTTGCAAATGGCTCAGTCTAACACACTGTTAAAAAACAACAACCCCAAAAAAATCCCTCTAGCTTAATGTGAACTTCCCATGAAAACTCTGCCTTAATGAGCTCAGACCCTTCAGCCCTGCTTTGTCCCTGTCAGCAGGTGAGAAAGAGCTGAGGTCCCTGGCGCGGGTGCCCTGGCTGTGACCCAGGAGCTCGGGGCCCCGATTAGTTCAGCTCTTGTGCTTTCGGCAGGAATAAGAATGAGAAAACATCTTGTCTTGGAGCCTGGATATATTCATGCTCCTCGCCTGCAGGTCTCTGCTAGCACTGGGAGAGGCATTTGTCCAGGAAGCAGGAGAAAAGACCCAAATTTCAGCCTGTCCCGGAGCTGAGAGTGAATTGCCCAGAGCAACTGTCACAGTAGAGTGTCCAAGATATATCTCATTTGATGGTGATAACAAGCTGGAAGCTATTTACATATCAAAATCTGTATTAGGTTTCAGTTATTGATTAATATTTTGTCAGCGCTTTGTGACAATGACTTCTGACTGTGTCCCACTCTTGCTTGTGGTGCACTGAATCACTCAAAAGGGAAGCTGACACTAAGCAGGAGACCATCTGTGTTGTTAATAGTGTAGTGTTATCACACTCAAAACTCAACTTGTGTGATTGATAACATGATCACACTAGACTTGTTTCGTTTTTATTTTTATTTTTTTAAAAAGTCAAAAAACCAGCCTCCCAAACCAATCTGTATCCTTGCCTACCAAATTCTGAGCTCACAGGTCCATTTAATTTTGTTAGAGATCAAATGGAAAAGATAGGCTATTTTTTTTTTGTGAAGTCCCTGCAGCTAGAGCAGAGATCCTAATTAACCTTTCAATAATACAAAGGCCGCAGGAAAAGCAACAGGACTTTCTAAAGAAAGAGAGGCTCCTGCACGTGGGTATCCTGGCAGGGTAATTGGCAGCCACAGAGCCGGGATCTGAGCAGAGTGTGCACTGCCTTCTGCCCATCTGGTGGATTGGGGAATAAAAATACTGAGGGGGAAGGGAGGAAGATGGGAGCTAACGGGCTTGTGTGAGCAAAAGGAACTCCGGATGAGAGGACCATGATTTCTGTCCTGGCATCCTGTTGCCTAATTCCTAGTGCTATTTGCTCCTACCTGTGAAACCATACATCATTCAATACCATCATTCTTACACTTTCTTGCTCAGTATTGGCTCCTACAATGTGATAACAGGCGATAGGAGCAAAGTTTGACAATAAATAACAGTTCTAAGATGATTATTTACAGTGTCCAAGTCCTTCCTCAAGCTCAATGAAAGGATATAGGAGCTTGGCTGTGTTGGTACTGTTGCATCTAGAGATGTGTCTATGGAAAAACACTTTCGTATTGTTTCGAAATTCACTGAATGGAAGGTACAGCAGGAGAATATACTGGGGTGAATGTTTCTTCACTTTGTTTTCATTCTTAATCTTCCCCCTTCCCACATTTAAAACCAAGTCAGCTCATCTTCATGCTTAGTTGTTTTAAATAGCTATTCTGACCTTCCTGATAGTATTGTTAGGAGCCCAAATCTGTATTCTGATGTATTAAAGTGCTAATGGTGCATACGGAGTCATGAAACTGTACTAAATGCATTAAATAATGTAACTCCAGTAAAAGGCACTAGAAGGGATGGCTAATCACTTTGCATTTATGTGTTGTCTTGGAAGTAAAATAGAAGATTCAGCTGAATCTGCCCACTGAAATGGCCTAGAAGGAGATGGCATTGCCTTGCAGTGGAAGGTTGGCAATCCATGCTTGATTAATCTGCTCATACCGAAGTGGCATTGCTCCATGCTTCCAGCAAGGTTGTAATAGATGAATGCATTAGTGAGCCCCTGGGTAACCGAGCCTACTCTTGGGAGCTGGGAGGGACATTGGAAAAGATAAACATTGCTGACTCAGTTTTCTCTTTCTTAAGTTACCTCTACGTACATTTTCCAATGAGTGTTTAAGTGATTCCATGTTAAACTGAGAGTATTAAAGTGCCTTTCCACATCACTAACAGTAGCAGAGCTATTTGTGTGGCTTTTTGTTTCCCTGAACTTCCTCTACCTGAAAAATATTGTGGTCTTCAGATGTGAATGGTTGACTCTTGTTTAGTCGCTGCTAGATCATGCTGAGTCTCTGTATGTTAGAGAGAAGTTGGATCAAACTTCCTGTGGGTCCAGTCAGGCAGTTCACTGAGCCGTCGTTGTCTTTTGAGCGTATTCAATTAACTGGTTGATAAAAGTGTGGAGAGGTCTCTGGGGATTGATTTGTGGTCCAGAAGGTTTGGAAATTATTCTAACTGTAAAAGAAACCATTTCTGGAGGTTACTTAGCTGGCTTGCTTATCTTTTATTTTCACTATTTGAATATGTTAAATAAAAAAGAAATTGTGGCTAAATTTAGGCAAACTTTTCATTCGGGAATTAAATTTCTATTTTTCTTTCTTGCAGTGACTTACTGATAATTGTCTTGCTAATGCATTTAAATTCTACTCCTTACAAATGTATTATCTTTTTTTAGGTTTATTTTGTAGGAGGTCATCAGTTTCACAATATTGTATAAAACTGAAACCAAATCCTCCTGTCTGCAGCTGCAGTGTTAAATAGAACATCATTGTCATGTGGTGAGCATGGCTGTCAAAACACTTCGGGCAAAGTGGGTAACATGAACAGTTCTTCTACATTAAATATTTATAGAAGAAAATGCAAACTCAGAAGGCTGCCAGCAGACAGTCATACTGCTTAAATACATTGTTGTGGTGGTGAGGGCACGAATCTTTGCGCTGCAGCTTTAGAAGGAAGACAGCGAGCTGTTTCACCTTGCTCATGGGCTCGAAGGCTTACTTTTTGTGCATATGTGAAAAGGAACTGGAAATTTAAAACTTCAGAAGAAAACGAATAGGCCTATGAAAGTGATTTGCTTGCCGCTTCCCCTGGAAGTGTCTGTTCTCTTTATCCCCTGGTCTTCTGCTACAACAGTCACAGAAAAGCACAGCACAAGCCCAAGGGCCAGCACATCTTTATTTCTGGTCCTCTGGTGCAAACAGGTGGTGAACTACAAGTGGCGAGCATGCTGAGGAGAAAACCATGTAATTAAATCTGGCACTGTAGTATAATAAATCTCCCTTGTATTCTTCAGCTTTCTAGACGCTTTTCGAGCAATACACAATGGCTGTGATTAATGACTGTTGTATTGTCTTAAATAATAAGCTTGAGCCTTTGGCTAGGTGACATAATTTAGTCATAATGAGCGTCAGCTTCGTGTGTTTGATCTCAATGCTTTGAATTTCAGCATCGTTGTTGCCATGTCCTTGAGAGATTGTTTTATGCTGAAGAAAAGGAGTAGGGTAGGAAGCAATTTCTATGAGAGTGTGAAGAATCCAGCCGAACTGTTGCTCTGAGAACATTGACTCTTTTGCTGTATCTCCCTTTTAGATATGCAAGTTGAAAGGAGTTGCAGTGTTCATAAACTGGACCCACTGTTACTGAGAGAGATTTTTTTTTTCTTTATAAAAGTACATATTACTTGCTGGGAGGTGTCTGCTGAGAGTACCAGTGATGGGTGTTCCCTTTTGTGTGTCAAGATGCACCAAATACCCAGAGCAAGGGAAAGGTCCTTTCCACACCACTGCCTCATCAGTCATCACCTCAGCAGGCTTCTCTGCTGTTTTCTCCCTTGATTGAAGGCAGCAGTTCTTTGATATGAACTCGTTTCTTCACATTGCCTTTATTCAGGTGACAGAGGAGAAAAAATATTATATTCTCTTCCCTGCAGTACCTGCAAAGAGCTTTCCCCGTCTCTGTGCTGTGTATCTGCACAGCACTTCAGCAGAGCTGGGAAGGTTGCGCCAAGAAACTACAAAGCACATCAGACCTAATTATTCAGCCGGCATAAGGGCCTTTCTTTCCTGCTCGGGATATTCGTTTTTGGCTGTGCGGGTAGTCAAAGCCCTTCCACAGTCACACAGAAATGCTTCAACCCCAAATCCATCCTCCTTCGGGCAGCCTGGCCCAAACAGACGGTCCTCATGGCAGTGCAGGGTCAACGCTGACTCTCCCCTTTGTCGTTATTTTTGTGGGGATGAGGGGAAAGGGATTTAAAATCCCTCACCCTTTCCTATTAAGTCTGACTCATTTTGTCTGGTTTAGCGTTGTGGTAGAAAGAAACATAATGGATTTGTTAGGGTCAGTGCTTCACAATGTGACGGTTGACTTTGATGGGCAATAGGGCCTAGTTTGCCACTCCAGACAAAGGATTTGTAGGTCTTGCAGGCTGCCATCTGTTTCTAAAAGCAAGTTTTTGTGGAGAAGGGATGCAGCTTGCATGCTGAAAAAGTTGAGGGCTTTTTCTTGAGAGCTGCTGAGCCTTTGTATTTGAGATTTAATTTCAAAACTAAGCGCAGTTTATTAATTGCGGGACCTCCCTCAGGCAAGCTGAATGTACAAATAACATTAGTGATGTGTTGATGTCCTCTAAAATATTCATATTTTAAAAAGCATCTGTTGATCGCTAGAGTGGGTCCAGTTCTTTTCTCCAGCCCCCACCTAAGCTCTCTGAAATGCAGCATCTGGCTGCATTCAGGTTGTTTGCCTTTATTCCACCACATAAGCATATAAGACACAGATTGGAGAAGAAATAGTGTTCAGCTTTCATTTGATTTTTCACTTGTGCAGAAGTTTTGTCTGGTGCTCTCTTAAAATACACCAGAAAAAGAAAACACTTAATCATACTTTGCCCCCTATAATCCGGACTGGAAAGTCCTGATTTCCTGCAGTGGGCCTGCTGCAGTCTCTTAAATAAAGCAGCCAGCTGACCTGTAGGGCTTAGACATGCTGACAAATTTGATCTATTTATGTGCTGCGCGTTAACCTGACTGTTAATGGATTGTTTCTATGTATAACTGCTGGAGGAAGCACAGAACTGCGCAATCCAGGTCTGGAGGGCAGGAAGACATCCTGCTGCAGGACTTAGCAAAAATAATGAGTAAAGCCTCTGCAGTTTTATTCTTTCAAGCTGGAGGTGAAGAGGACCTCCAGCACTGATAAAGAGGTCCTGGCTTGCAGTCTGGTCCTGCCTATTAATTTAGCCCATTACTCTCCTGACGCACTACTGGGGTCTGATGTGTGTGTGTGCAGTGCTTCCTAACTCTCTTTTTTTTTTTTTTTTTTTAATAGGAGGAGTGACTGGTGTGTTTGCTCTAGCTGTGCAGGTAGACATAAGCATCACTGAAAATGGGGCTGGAAGTTCAATTCTCCCCTTGTTCGGGCAAGTGAGTTAATTTGCTATGGCTGCTGAATATCGTGTTAAGTTACTGGTGTCAGCCAAAGCAAACTGCTACCTTCTATTCAACTCCGAACTCAGCAGCCCAAGGCCTGCCTCTGCAGATATCCCAGGCATCTCAGCACTCTCCTGCAAATGAGCGTTTGCCAGCCACCAGCAGAAAGTTGGCAAATCCACAGGGGGAATCGTGCTCTCATTGCTGAAATGCCAGTGTTTTTGGCTGTTCCTGGAATTAACCTTTTCTCCAAACTTGTTCCCAGCCTTGGCAAGAGTCTTGGTCCTGGGGGCTGGTGTGGAAGAGGGGGCTTGCTGGCTTCCCTGCCCTGCCGTGCTCGCCGCTGGGCAGATGGAAACAAAGCCATCAGCTGGCCAGAAGCGTGACCAGGTCTGGTTCTCTGCCCTGGCTTTCCTCACAGTGCTGTGCCTGAGCCAGCACTACTCGAGCAAGGAGGGCTTTTCTACTGTGCAGGCGGCTGTGAAAAGAGGAAATTTTTTTTTTGAAGGAGTTAAAGGGAAGAAAATGACTGCTTTTGATGTGGTGGCCTGGTTCTGTACTGAGCTTTTTGCCGCAGGAGCTCATAGTGTGCCTCTGTGCCAAATTTTCCTCTGAAGGCTGGTAGTACAGACAAATACCTGAGGCCCAGAGAAGCAGCACTTCTGGCCAATGGGCTTAATTTAAATGAGGGTGTACCCAGCTCTTAGATAAAGAGGAGAGCTGTTATATAGTAGGCATCTAAATAAACACAGGCTGCTTCTACTGATGCAGGCTCCTAGGTTGTGGCCATTTTCTGGAATTTAAATAGTTTGCCAAGGGGTTGTCAAGTCCTGCCATGTAATCTAGCCAGCTTGGGATAGCTGATGTCAGTGATTTTCTTTGGAGACATGTGACGATTGTTTAATCATCAAATATAAGTGCCAGGAGTGAGCCCATCCAGCTACCACTAAACTCTTTCAAACAGCAAAAAAAACTGTGTCTCCTTTAAGTTACAACAATGCTATGGTGTCAAGTCCTAACACCTGTATGAAAACCCTTTAATTACGCTTGAGGAAGCCCATCGTTTTCATGCAGTTAGCTTTAAATTTTCAAAGCCGTGTTTTTCTTGACTCTCTTTTTGCTAAAATGCAGGGAATCACAACAAGCTTCACAGAAGTGCAATCATTAGTTTAAGACAAGCAGATAAAACATTGAAAAAAATGGCATAATGTACTTCTAGGTAGTTGTGTTATCATTATATTTAAAATGAGTATTGAGTCTGAGAAGGCAACATGCTCTTTATGGTCCATTTGTGGACTTCTGAGGTTTGGCTAGGTATATATACTGCTCCTTGGGAGCTATCATGCTTACTGAAGTGGTATATGCTGTATGACACTCTGTATATTTTCTTTTTTTGTGTAGTCTTTGTATTTTCTACACCTTAAAAAATAAAAGAAAACATAAAAAAAGAGAAGGGGAGGGGCAGGGGATAAACTGCTGAAGAGCAAGGACAAAAATGGTGGAATCATCATTTGTAGAAACAGCAGTTGATTTAGTTGGTTTAGCCAAAGAATCTTTGGCTCTATCAGAGAAGAGCTTTTCCTGCCGTACTTAATTGAATTTGCCAAGCTGGAACAAGCCCTGGCATAGCATTTTCAACCCTTGCCTTTGCTACTCAGCAGCATTCAAAGCTGCAGAGAAATGATGAAAAATGCTGAACAAATGCTGTGTGAACTGGAAAGTCAGCAGTGAAATGCCTTCTTGACCTGGTGGTGATGGTGGGTCATTTCCTCCTTCTGAGTCAATTTAGGACATTTGGCATGTGTCCAACACACAAAAATGAATTGTGTACCACAGGCAGCACAAGTTACCGCCACAGGGATTTTCCTCCTTGCGGAGGTCTGTGTGCACACTCAGGACCATCCGAGCGGGCGCCTGCACAAGCTGTGCTCTCGAGAATGCATCTCGTCTGATTCCTTCTCTGTGGAAAAGGAAAACAGGTTACTCGTGTGTTATTGTACAGGGGAGTGAAAGCATTGACTATGAAAGCTGCAGTCATTTTCATGTACAGTTGGATGGTTCTGAACCAGTTCAGCTCTGAGTCTTTTCAGCCTGTCTAGTGGGATAGTGAGGGGACTAACATCCTGCCAAATTAGTTGTTCCTTTAATCAGGGAGGGGTGGTGTGCAAATGAATGCCTTCCATTTGAGTTCCTTTGGAGCTCTGAACGTAGGAGCTGCTGTTTTTGTCTGATAAACTCGATAAACCTCATCTACTGTAAGAGTGGTTTCAATTGGAGGAAGATAAATTGAGGTGGAGAAGGAAATTGGAGGGCACAGGCTCAAGCCTGAGCAGGATAGTTTTTTTAAAACCCTGTCAAATGCCTATTGCTTTAGTTGAGGATAAATACCAGTTCTTCAAAGTTCTTAAGGTAGAAAGTCAGAGACCTCAAGTTGTTCAGGTATATTTGAATATACGTAATATTTGAATATATTTGAGGTGCCTCTAGGAAGCAAGCCAAGTTTCAACCAGCCAAGCAAGGCAGAAGACTACATAATTTCCTTGTGAAAACAGGCAGGATCTCTGCTGGACTGAGTTTTCTGTTGGTGGTATCTAAAATACTGATTGGTAAGATATGCTGACGAAAAGGAGCAATTTAATGCAGTCAGAGAAAGTGATGTAGGAGGAAGAGTGGTGTAGTTTATCTTTGGTCATGGGTGTGCCTTTTTGGATGTATGATTCCTGCCCTGGATTAAGGGCCACGGTGTGTGCTTCTGTTGGACCCAGAGGAAATGACTTTCAAGTGCATTGAATAATGTTGGGGTGGGTGAGTGTGTGAAGAATAGAAAGCAAGTCTGTTTCTAATTTAAGGTGGTTATCTTTGAAGTTTTATTTTATGACCTGCATTAAAATAGCCCAAATACAAAGCTTGAGCTTAAAATGCACACTGAAACTGGAACACAGACTGGAATACCAGTGAACCTGTAGAAATTTGTAGGGAGGCAAAAGTGGCCTAAGGAACAGGCAAAACCGGTAGCAGACCTGATGGTTTTTCCAGATTATAAGGCAAAAAAGATTATCAAACAGAAGTGATGACTTGGTGATGCTGAAAGTAGAATAGTTTTACAGCACCGTCAAAAATCCTTAAAGCAAAGATGCACGATGCCCGAGAGGCTGAGGGTGGTAGTGACTGCTCTTTTTTTCAGGTCAGGGGGGAATTCTGTATGTGTGTGTATGGATACATGTGCAGATCAAATAACTCTCTTTTGTCACAGCTGAAAGGACTCCAACAACCCTATGTGTTATAAAATGGAGTTTCTGCAGGTTCACAACTCTCTGTGACTGTTTTCTACTCACTAGATGAGAATTCAGTGGAGGTTTCTGATCATCCTAAGTGGGAGACAATGATGTCATGGCCAACACGTACAGTTTCAAGAAGAATCCTGGAAACTTAATGGCTTCTTTTGTGTGTTATTTCTGCACCAGACTGGAGAACTGTGGCAATTTTTTGCATGGAGTATCCAGTCAGTGAGCCGAGGAGAGAAGCCTACCTCGTTCGGTGCCAAGGCCCTTGCAGATGAAGAATCTGCAGTGGTTTTTTTCTGTGGCACTTGGCAACTGATTCTAATGCTTGTTTGAAGAGTTTCATTTTTCTACAAGTCCTAATATTATGCCAGGAGTGAGCCTCTAAATCTCTCCAAATTTTTCACTTATCTTAGCAGGAGAAATTTTCATGTCTTATTCCCTCACTCAGTCCCTCAGTTCACTAACAGAAAGTTGTGAAAATGTGAAACAAGAAATTAATCTTTTGTTGGTTTTACATATTTTTTTCTTGTATGTGTGTCTGTGTTCATGATAAGTCAAGATAATATTCTTAACTTCCCTGGGACTCTGAATATAAAATCCATATTTCAAAATGTATGAGGTAAGAAGTAAAAAGACATAAATGGAAGTGCTTTTGATAAATGTTTCTAAGAGGATTTGTTGAAATGATGACATGTAGGGATTAACTCATATATATATGTGTCTCTATATTTTTGTTCTACAAGATGATCTAATGTTAAACCTTTGACAGACAAAATCACAGCATTTCTTAAATGGAAACAGCATTTCCAGTTTTCTTCTGATGTGAAGTCATTTCCACAAGCTTATCCACAACGCTTGTGTTGTGCTGTGGAGGCACAAGTTCAGTTACATCCACATTTTCCAAAATGTTCAGTGATATTAGAGGCAACTAATGGCTGACAACAGTAGTTTTTGCCTTCTCTTTAAAGCTTCCAAGCAGGTGACGTGTCATCAGCCAAGCTGGTGGTTTTCAGGGTTGCATCCATTGCAGATACTGCATAGTTCTGCAAGGTGATGCGTGGCTTCTGAAAAAGGCTGTAAAAGTTGTCCTGCTATTGGAGCAGTGAGTGAAGACTGAGGACCCCTTTCAGTGCACTGGTGATGGTTACTGCAGCACTGGAAAAGAAGTAGTAGGAGGAGAGTTGCTACTGTTCATGACAAATTTTAAGGAGATGTGTGACTTCCTTGAGACTGGCTTGTCCAGTGACGTTTAAACTGCACAAAAAGACTTAGCTGAACTATCATGCTAAAAATCCTTTGGGGACCATGGAACAGGCTTTGACAGTTTTTGAAGTCTTAAGTCCATTCACTGGTATCTGTTCTATGCTGCATATCAATGTCTGTTTAGATTACCAAAGGGTCAACCTAGTGCCAAAGAGGATTCAGAGTGCTTTCTATTACTCACCTATGGTGGATAACTCTTATATGGGAATTCCTGTGCTAGTCAGGTGGACTTTCCATCTTGTCTAATACTTATATGGTATATGCTGTTGTTATGGAGTATGATTCACAGTGTTCTGAAATAACCCGTCCACAGGGGACACATCTTCATGGTTACCCTTTAGAAAGGTTGATTTACGCACTGAGATAGGGAGCTTTTGAACATCACATGCATCCTTCTGCTGAGCCTGGGCAGTCATGGGCAATGGCTTTTCATCCTCTACTGATAGTGAAGGGAGTTTTTGTTTTGCTGTCTCCTATGCACCAGTTCTTTTCATGATCATCCCCAGCATGTGAAATAATTCAGGTGATGGCTGTATGACTTTGGTCAGTTTGTTTGATGGATGGAGTTTGTCCCCATCACTCTATTACCTCTCTATTGAAACTTTTAAACTTATTTTCGAAAGTGGTTTAGTCAGATGGGGGAGGGAGGGAAATGGCATAACTAGTTGATACATGATTACATTTTTGGAAGTGAGAGAGAGGAGAATGTAGCTATTTGGGTTGCTTCCTTGAGGCTGCCAGATTGACTTTCTGAAGACTGTACCAGTGCAGGCAGATTTGGCATTTTTGAAGAATATGCCTACTGCTCTTTTACACCATGATAGGAAACTGTCCCAGCCCAGGAGGATATTTGGCCACTCCAGCAGTCTTAAGAAACTGCAGCAGCAGCGTGTGCATTGCCCTGAAAGGGAGCTTGTGCACCCTGCCCCTTTGGAAACTTCTCTCAAATGATACAGCAGCCTCTCAGTACATGGTTACTCATGCTCAGCAAACCATGATCCCTGAAACGGCGGCAAGAACATGAAGAAATAAAATATTAAGCACATTGAAGTTCAGTGCAATCATTGCATTAATCAAAACTGCCCTCCTATTTAGAAACAAAGTAATGGACTCATCAGCATGACTCTCATTAATTTCCAAATCATTCCATCAATACTTTGCTGTTTGATGCATTCATTTTATCCAGTTCATTTGTTATGCAGCTATTGCTTCTCACCAGACAGTGTCAGTCCTTCACAGGAAGCAACTTGGTATAGCAAAATTTAGTTATCAGTGTGTTTGCTCACTGTGGGTCTTCTGGTGAAGTAGACATGTAGTTTTTATAGGCCTGAAATTTGGGCTTCCCTATAGAAAATTCCTCAGAAACTCCCCAGAATTCTTCTAGGAAGAGCCAAGAGAGCTTCTAGGTCCCATTTTATTTGTGGGTTTGTGTTGTGGTTGACTGAGGGTTCATCTGCTCCTCCAAGCACCCCAGAAGAAGTGACACAGGCTGACAGAAATTTCGGAGCAATCCGCTCCAGAATCTTGTGCCAAGGCTGCATGGTCTTCCCTGCCCTCCCCTTCTCCTCTCTTCTTTCTAGGCAGTATTCCTGAGCTGCGCCTCAAGAGAAGTGGTGACGCTAAAATACCACCTTCTCATCAGAATTGATGCCCAGTATTTTTGGTATTGAGGAAAGAGAAAGTCCTTATGCTAAAACTCTTCTCATAAAGGGGATATTAAGTACTTTAACTATTCAAAGAAAGTTTAAGGTCCCACTGTGTATAGTGGTTGCCTATAGCAAGTCTCTTGTAGAAGAAAAGAGTGTGGGTGCAAAATCTCTTTGAAAGTTCTTTGAGCATGTGGCGTGGCTAGGACTGGATGCTGTTTATGATTTCTGAGTAATAGCTCCTGGTTCAGTCATCACTGATGAGAAGATTAAATATCCTTATGGTATAAAACATAAGTTGATGTATCTTTTCAATGTCATACTGTAGTTCATTTTCCAAAATCCTAACAACAGTTTCAGTTTACGAGGACAAATCTTTTGATTGTATTGCAAAAGCCAGTAGTGGCTCTAAGGGGCTGTGAAGAAGGGCATTCTCCTAGGGCAGGAGCAGGTCACTGATTTGCTGTGTCTTGGAGAACTGCCCTAACTGGCTGAGTAAAAGGTTTTTTGCAGGTTGTGTCAAGTATTTGGTAGGGCATGGCGCAAGGTAATGCAGCACATTGTGAAATATTAATGTAGAACTAAAAATCTTGCTTTAAAAAATTGTTAAACTTTAATTACAACAAACATGGTTGAACCATCCCATTAAAATGTTAGAACTTCATGTTCAGTGTGTGAGTTCAAGCAGGCAAAGATTGTCCTGAAATACAGATGCAAACACGATTTCCCCTGCCCTTCTCCTTCAGAGTAGCAGGGAGGGAGCATCAGAAGGTAAAGTATGACATTACCTGTGCCAGTCACTGGAATCTACATAGATTTAAGACACTGAGTTTGTATTTGTAAAACAGCCTGCCCCGGAAGTAAAAAGCAATTGTTCATCATCTTCTCCTTAATGGGGCTCATAAATCTCTCTGACCCAAGGAAAGATGCAGAGCACAAGAAGAACTTTGATTCTTTAATGCAGTTACAAGGTGCAACATGAGATTGAAGTCCCCGTCCACACTCCTGGGATTTGGCCCTGTGTTTTATCCATCTGAGGATCAGGCCAGGTATTTCACCTGACAATATTGAGCTCATCCCAGTCAGCTGAGTGGGAACTATGGAGTTACAGTCACCTTACAGATCTTGTCTGTAGCCATTTTACAAGCTTTTGGACTTGGCCAGGTGTTCTACTTCTACTAAAGTGTTCTGACTGGCATGGCACCATCTGTAGTACCGCATCATCCTTGATGAAGGACTGTTTGTAGTCATTGACATGGCAATGCTTTGGAACACCCCATTGGCAGTGAGATGGTCCATATCTGTGATATGGAGAACGCAGGCACTGTTGCATACATTTCTAAGAGGGCCCTTTGTCTTTGGTTGCAGCAGTTATGGTTCAATGATTCTGTAAAACTGGTGGTTCTCTTCGTACGATCCTTTATTTAAAAATAATGAATGCATTAAAAAAAACCAAACTAAAATGTCCCTAGCTCATCGCAGGCATGACTATTCCAAAGCAGTGAAGAGCCTCAGGCTCTTCAGGTGCAGGTTTCTCACTGCAACAGTTCCCTCAGTGTAAATTATAAATGCAGTCATGGTGAATAGCAGCATATTATTGGACTGCCTTGCGGTAGTGTGTGTGGGAGAGAGAGAGTGGGAGGGAGGGCAGGAATGAGCAGTAACCTTCTAGGAGGGAATCTCTGGCTACACATTTGGAAAACCCTGTGATTGTCTTCATAAGCCACCTTTTTGTAAGGTAGCTGTTGGAGCCTTCTTTCAAAACGAGGTAATTCAACAATTTTCATCATCCTACATTTCAGGTTTGATTTCACATACTTCATTCTTCCCTTCCTTTATTCTGTAAGTTTGGGGTCTCAAATTCTAGTGAGAATGTATTTTGTTGTCAATTTTTTAATCAGAGCACATAAAAATCTTTCTCGTTCAAAGAAAAATTTTCACTTTTCAGAAATTTAAAGCTTCTTTTGTCCGTGAAATCAGAGACAGACAGTTTACCTGAGCTGTTTAAAGCTGGTTTCTCCATATGCTCCCCATCCTCTGCGTGTCTTTTTTAACAGAAGACCAAAACCACCTCCAAGGCATCACTAGCCTACCATGCAGCATGCTGGAGCTTGTGGAGACTTTTATCTTGTAATTAACTTGCAGATGTTTTACATGAAAATTTTATATGTGGATCTGAACATAGCATCATTTACCATCCGTAAATAAAACGAGGACAGGGATTTGCATTAATAATGAGACTTGTTAACTAGAAGAGATGTGAAAACCTGAAACAGAGATGTCTGAGATCGTTTTGTGGCACTCAGAGTAAAGTGAACAGGCTCCGCTGCACAGGTGATTAGAACAAGGGAACAAAAATTAGAAAACTTTGATTTCTCTCTTAAAATAAAGCCAAAATTAACTACAAGCACAGCTTGTGGTGCCCATTTATTGCCAGTACAAACCTTCTTGTTAGAACACCTGTAGTCTCGTCTTCACAACAGTCCAGCCAGTAAAGGCTGCTGGCTCTGGATTAGATGTGAAGAGCTTGAAGTGACATGAGCCTAGATTTTATTTGGTTTATCTAGTGCTACAAAGATCATAAATCTGAGGCTCTGATTAGAAATAACCAACATTATACAACAGAACATTAAAGTCCTGAGGTTTTTCCACATTGCTTATCATATCAGCGATACTTTTGCAGGGACCTGTGAGGTTCCAGACACTCCTGAAAATTTGATTGCTGCAGACAAAGCAGATAGTGGCCTGTGGGGACAAAACCTCAGCATTCGTTAACACTGAATGTGTGTAAGACAGAATGAAGACCATGTTTGAACGGTAGCAACAGACAGAGATAGTAAATGGGCCAGCGAAATGGTAATGATTAAAGTTAGAAGAAAAAGAATATGTATGTGTCTGATCCTTACTAAATACTTGACAAGTGATGCTAAGGCAGCCTAGAGAACAAAGTGTTCATCTCTTCCTGTCTCCTTCCCAGCCAGAGTCTGTGGAGCAGGAGCACAGATGAGAAATTAAGCAGAAGATTGCAGCCACTTTAAGAATAGCAAATCCTTTTCCCTAAGTTGTATGTAGATGGTTACTGAAACTTCACTTTATATTCTGCTTCATCTCTCATGTGGTCTTGCAGAGATCCCGTAATTTGTGTAACTTCTCAAAAAATGTCCATACTCTTTCTAAATTAAGGCTGCAAATTGTACAGATAAGTACCAAAAGTTTATTCATTTTTTCTTTAGGTCATGGACATAGTACAGTGAATCCTCTCTGTGTCGCGACTTCTCCTTCACAACCTCGCCCATTTACGAAGCAATTTTTTCGCAAATATGATTCTGCCGTGTGCGAGCCCAGCTGCCTGACACATGCGCAGTTTGAGTCTGCTCTGCCGAGAGGCGGTGCCACAGTGCCTGTGGGGCGGGACTCACCCCGCCCTGCGGGGAGGAGGGCTTGCAATGGCAGCACCATGCCCCCGGTCCCTGAACGGGGAGCCTGCCTCACGAAAGTGAGGCAAGCTGTGTGGTGGGAGGGTGGCAGTCCCACACCGGCGGGTGGCTCCGGCGCCCGCCGGCAGCAGGCTCGCCCAGTGCGCGCGATTTACCGCAGCTCGCATTGGTGTTTAGAGCCCNCCCTTTCCTCGTGATGCAGGAGGTATAACTGTAATTGCTTAAAGGTTACCATATCCACTAATCTATAAAAAAGGGACATTATGCTTTCCTGTAATGTGCGGGTCTATCCTTTGTAGTGAGTACAACATAAACATGTTCCCATCTGGCTTTTTGTCAGTTGTTTATTGTGATACAGTGTTTTAAATAGATGTTGCTAAATATTTGAATGTCTCTAACTCTGCTTTTGGATGAGTCTTACTGCTAACATGTGAAAAGTAACAGACGCCTTAGGTTAAGTGGCTACCTTAAGTTCTTTACGAGAAAGGTGTAAGTGCATAGGTACAAAGTGCCTAGGTACAATTTTTTGATTCATAATTTATTTATTTCACTTGCTCCTGAGTGCTCCCTTTAATATCCCTGGTCTACTTGGGCTGTGTGTTTGATTGGCTTGGCTCCTGTGGCTTTTGAGATAGCTGACTTGTATTTTTTCATATTTCCTGAAAGAAAGATGATGAGCTAGAACTGTGGCATTTTTTACTTTGAAGGACTAAGTAAAGTTTAGGATATTAAATTTACAGGTTTAGGTGAATGTTGCAGTGATGTTGTCATATTACTGAGGACTGTGTTCATCCAGTGGTCTTGCTGTGGTCTGTTAAACAAAACAACAGCCACAGGAAACATATGGTCTCGGTTTTAGTGTGTTAATTCACAATTTGTATTGTTAACCTGTTTATTGAGCCAAATCTTTAGTAACCTCCATCAGTAGGGTTGGTTTGTTCTGTTTACTGTGTGGCACTGTGTCTGTTTACAACACAGATGTCTGTCTCCTACAATATAAATTGAGCTATTTGAATGTTTTTAATATTCAAGCCCACTGCAGTCTCATAACTTAACCTACCAGCTGAAATGAAGGCTTTTAAATGAGACTCTTCACTGCTGTTCCTATGGTTACACTGAAACAGAAACCTGCTAAGTAGGAGCCAGAAGGGCACAGAAAATCTGGTAGCAGTTGCTGTCATTATTGCACGTTTATAATTTCCAATTTATCCTTTCATTTTTTGTTCAGTATTTTCTCTCTAAGTGAAGTGTATCTTTCTGAGGAATAGCGGTTGCGAGCGTTGGAAAACCGTAGGCTGAAGATGGTGGAGACACATCCCCTGGAAAGAGGGTTTTTTCTGCTTGCAAGAGGATTTATTTTTTCTCCTTTCTCTCAGTTAACTTAAATTGCAGAGCACTCTGTGCAATTCTAAGAGACAGTTCCTGAGTTATCAGTAGGTGACTTGGATGTGAACTACAAACCCACGTCAATGTACACCTTCCTATCAGATGGTGGTAGTAATAAGTGGTACGTTAACTGCTATTGTGTGGAAATAATACATACTTAAAACAAACAACCAGCATTTCCTTGAGTGCTGGGACAAATGGAACCCTGGTCCCCTGTGGATTTGCCTTGTGCATGATTGATTTTTACCATCTGAGGATGAGCACAAGCATTTCCTCGCAGCTGGGGCATTTTGTGTTGTTTCCCTTGTGTCGCATCTCTGGGGAGAAAGGGCACATGGCAGTGCTGGTGAGAGTTACAATGTCTCTCTCATCCCCACCCTACACGTACCTTTGGGCTGGAGCAGAGGGGTCTCCCCAGTTTTGGCGTCTACTTTGTCTAGAGCAAGAGCATATCAGGTCACCACTGGCACCTCCAGGTGCTTATCCTGTGAGCTCACTGGAGAGGAGCATGAGGAGATTGGGTCACCAGGCTGCTCTTGCCTGGAGATTGGAGAGCAGGGCCTAGGCAGCTGTTGAAGGGGTACAAAGGAGAAGGCACTTGCCAGTAAGCAGTGGGACTGCCTCATCTGCCTCTCGGCTCTCCATGCATTAGTGAGAAGCTGGGACAGCCCCTCTTCATTGGGTGGTGCTGAGCAGGCAGCCAGCATCTCCTGTGGCACTTGCCCACTTTGGGTTGGCCTCGAGCTGCCTCTCCCAGGGAGCCTCTTCCTCTGCCTAACTTCCCTTGGGCAGGAGATTGAGATGTCGCTTTTTTATCTCACTAATGCTGGTGAACACAGTTTCCACAGGGGAGCAGTGGGAAAGCATGTTATCTGCTTGGGAACTGACCTCTTGGGGCTTGTTCTGGTTTCTGTTCAAAAGCTTTGCCTTGTGAAAACATCCACAAGCCCTGTGGCATGAGCGCAGGCTGAAGTCAGCTTTTGTATTGCAGAAAGCACAGGGTAATTAGACATCTATATAAATAACAGTTGAGGACACATTAAAACAGAACGGTGTTCATTCCAGCTACTCTCTGGAGTTTGCCTTGCTTCTTAGGTGATTGTAAAGGGTGGGTGGAAGATCATCACAAGCAAGGAGCAAAGGAAATCTGATCATAATCGTATAATGCAAGCTTTCTTTCTCCTTTGTAATGCTGTTTGCAACTCGGGTCATGTGCAAGGAAAGAAATAGAGAGTTGTAACAGAGATGGTTTAGGAGGCACTGAAGAGAAAGTGGACTGCAAATTGGGAATTGGGGTTCTGCTCTGAATAATTTCAAGCTCTGTTCACCAGTTGGGAAGCAACTTGAGATCAACATAAACGATATTTTGTTTTAAATTTATTTTATTAAATGAGTCACAAGATTGAAGTGCTGACAATAGAGTTGTGAAATTGAGAAAAACAGGTGAAGAGGGATGAAAGGAAAACTAGAGCCATCCTTTCTTGGACTGCTTTCTGCTAGCTGACTCTACCTCCCTGCCTTGGAGATCCTCGTATCCCTCTGACCCCCCCAATTTCCTCAAGAGTCAGACAGCTGTGTCCTAGTCTTATACCTGACTAAGCCTTATGTCCTAAAAGGCTGATGGCAAATCATTGTAGAGTTTTCCATATCAAATCTTATAAATCTATTTGAGGTGTAACAGTGATCACAGCACCTTGCATGCTATGAAGCTCCACTCAATACTAGCGATGACGTTAGTCAGTCACTTGAGGTGACAGTGGGTTTGAAGGTAACTTGTGCAATTTAGTCACAGGGAATAGTGTGGCAAAAGGACTACCAGAAAGTCATTTGAGTGCCTGTTCTCAGAGGGATGATGGAATGATGAATGCACTGCTTGGCCTTTGCTGGATCCAAGACTTCTGCTAAGCTTCATCTGTAGTAATGTTTTAGCAGATGTGACTTTCCAGCACTGGTGCAGTAAATAACTCTGCCATGGTGAATTTACTGAACCACTTAGTGACAGTTGCTGACTGCTAAGAGGCTGACCTTGCTGCCCCATGTGTGACTTCCAGGGAAGTGAAATTACTGTCCCAGAAACTAGTGGTTTAATGGTGTTCATGTTGAGATGCTTAAAATCTTCCTCAGTCTTTGATACGGTTATCTTTATGTAGATGCAGTAAGTCTTGGAGATAAAATGAGGAACTTCAGAAAAGCTGTTAACTGCATGAATAAATCAGAATTTAAATTTAGTAACACTTCTGTCTTGTCAATATATAGACATATAAAAGTTCAGTTTGTACTTCCCCTCCCCTTCTGTGTCCAGTTTTGGCTTTTAAGAAAGTTTTTTTTTTTTTCTGTTCAGCATCATCACTAGGACTGACTTTTTCTTTTCCCTCTGTGTGAAAGTTGTTTTGATGAGGGAAAAGTGTTTAGATTGTGACTTGAGGCTGTTTTCTGCATGGCCAGGTTCTTCTGCACTAAGCCCAAATGGCTTTAAATGCAAAGTTCCTTTGGTCTACGTCTAGACTATGAGAATTATTTAAAAATATCAATTCCTTCTGTTTTGCTACTGGGTAAGATTTAAATCTAAGACAGGCCACCAAAGAGTTTAGTGAGATTCTTTGTTTTGGCAGGATTTTGATGCATGTTGCTTGCAGGGATGATGAAGTGGCAGTTAGTAGCTCTGGGAACCTTGTTGTGGTACTGAGAGCCCTACTCTGCTCTCAGAAGGGTGACATGCCTTATTCTGCAGGTACCCAGATCATTGGAAGATGCTGTTTATTGGCAAAGATAGCTGCCAAAGTCCCTCAGGCTCGTGCTTTATATGTTCTTTATAAAGGCAAGAAAGACTCTGCCTTTTTAGGTAAGGTGATAGAGTTGTCCTAAAACTTGCGAGTCATACCTGAGTGGACAGCAGGGACACCTTTTTTAAAACGAGTAAGATGTAAGAAAAGAGATTTATTAAGCTTTGTGGCTTCATAGTTTATGCTAAGTATATGCGAAGCCACTAGTAAGGTTACAAGAAAGTGAAAGAAATGCAACAATTAACCTATTTCAAAGACACAATTTCCTTTTTAGGTAACAGGTTTGGCTAGATTAGCTAATAGGTGATAGGTTGGACTTGATCTCTGTGGTCTTTTCCAGCCTTACTGATTCTGTGATTCTGTAATTCCTTTCTCCTACCTCAGCTGTCCTTCTGGTAGTCTTCAGCACAATGAATTTTTTCTTCCCCTGCTCTTTCTGCTGTTTAAGAACATACGGGCAACAAATCCTGTTAACAGGAAAAAATGTTTGTTTATTTGTTTTAATGAACTTTATAGAAGATGCCATATTGCTTTTTTTGAGTATTGTAGGTGATATATTAAGTAAGCCTAAAATAAGGAATATCTTTCTTTAGATTCCTTTAGTTGCTGGGATCTCCTTTGGTGGTTAGACACATCACTTGAGAGATACTACCCAGAGGGTTCTACTATTTAGCGTTGGTTAGGAGGATTCCCATACACCTGAGCCTGGGCAGGGAGCAGATGCCAGGAGGGTTCATGCACCGAAAGAAAACATGGACCACTGGGTCATGGTTGAGGTCCTTCTTGCAGGTCTCCTTTCAACATATTAATGGTGCCTTTCTTTTATTGTTTAGCAAGCCATTTTTGGTGGATATAATCTCTTTTGGGAGATGGGAGGGGAAAATTTAGACCCAGTCTCTCCCCACTTCAGCAAGCAAAAAATTAAACAAATTTTTCATACCCAAAGGCAAGTGTTCTTCCTATTACCATGTTAGAGCAGACTTTTGCTATTCCCTTAGAAAGAAGTTTGTCATGGCTTAGCCCCAGCCAGCAACTTGGCCCCAAACAACTGCTTTCCCCTAGTGGGATAGGGGAGAAGATTGGAAGAGTAAAAATGAGAAAATGTGGGCTGAGATAAAAACAGTATAATCGGTAAACCAAAAAACTGTATGCACAAGCAAAGCGAAGGAAAAAAAAAATAATTGGTAAACAAGTGTTCAGCCATGCTCAGGACAGTAGGGCTCCATCACACATAACAGTGACTTGGGAAGACAAATCCAAGCTTACTGTGAGGAAAATTAACTCTACTCCACCCAAAGCCATCACAAAGTTGTAGCTGCATTTTGTGAGACTAATGTGCTTGTAAAACCCTTGAAGCTTGCTTTCTTTCTTGGATCAGGCCATGAAGGGACTGGAAACCTGAACTTTAGCTGACATTGGGAGGAGGGAAGTGATGGGCAGGAGCATCCTGCACAGCTGAGATGCCCAGACTGAAGGAGTAGTTATTTAACAAACCCATAAACCCCAATCAGTGAGCGGCCAACCCTGCAAGTGCCAAAAGCCAGGCTTTTCTTATATATAGAAGGAAAATCCTATGGTGCTGTATCCACTTTTGGATATGGGTTTAAAGGTTTTGCAAATACCACAGAGCTCAGCAGTGTTACTTTTCCATTAAATCCACTTTGTAAGAGCCTGAGTAATACCAGTGTGACTGACAATAACTTTGAGAAAGCAGCTCACGTGCAGCTGTTGCCTTTATGCATGTGCTGCCTCTGGGAAGGTGATGGATTCTGTAATTCATGTCAAGAAATCTGTGTGTCGTTCTGCAAACAGAGTTGATGCTCTAGATCAAATCAATAGTTCACTTCCAAACAGGATACCCTCTGCATTTTAAAAACAAGCATCGTAATTAACACTGTCACATAGGTACTTGCTGACAGCATGCTGATAAGGGCATTTGATTTTAGACATTTTCATAATTTTATAGACCTCTTTCAAGCACCTCTGAGGTTGGTGAGTATCTTTTGCATGTGGAGAGCCAGCACATAGTCCAAGCTGCTTTCCAAGGAGAGGAACATGGAAGTGTATGCTTAAAAAACAATAGAAATTTCCCTTCACATCACAGCAGGAAACAAAAAGCATATCCTTAACCTCTTGCTCTTCAGACATCTTCCACCGCAGTTTTAGGCAGAGAACAGGTAAATGAGGTGAATGAATATAAAAAAATAACTTGTTTCATAGAATCATAGAAAGACTTGGATTGGAGGGGACTGTAGAGTTCCAACACCCCCACCTCAGCCACCCCACTGCCACAGGCAGGGATGCCATTGTTTCTTTTCAGATTGAACCTGTCTTTATTTTTCCTTCTTCCCCTACTTCCTCATCTCTAAATGAAGAGCAGCAATCATCTAAATGAATCTTTACTTATACTGCTTCTCTGAATCTTGATGCCTCCTAATTTTGGTTACATTCTGTGGCCTGAACAGTGTACTATCAGTTTTAAAGATTTTGCACCTAAAGACTGTCTGTCCTTAAATATGTACCCGAATGGCTTTAGAAAGAAAGTATGTTGAGTTTTGCATTGGCAACAGTCCAGTGATGTGTGTGTGTGTGCCTGATAAGCTTTACAGAGCTGCCCAATACCGTAATACTTCAAGTAAGCATCTTATGTCAGCTGGAGAAATGCAGGTTGATTCCAGTCTTTCAGCATAAGGAAAAAAACAGGAGGAAAAAGTGGTAGAAGTTAGGGCCTGCCACTGCCTTAAGGGCACTGTGGGAACAGAGGGCTTATGAAGGCTGGAGGTTTTTCTCTTCTTAGCACTGGAGGAAAGGGATACAGGAAAAAATATGCTCCAAGTACAGTATGCAATGACTGCCTCTCTGGCTCTGAAAAAAACTGAGGGCATTCTGCTTGTAGTCTTACCCTGCCCAGAATACGTTCTATTTAAAACTTCAGCTCTTCCCTGGTTTGCAGGGGTAGCTTAAAGCTTACGCTTTCCCTGTGGCTTCTTTGAGCCCAAGCGATGAGGCCTGACCAAGTCGCATCTCACACCTTCAGAGCCAGGTTGGAGATTGGCATCGCTGGCTTTTAGGATTTGCTCTGTCCTTCTGTCTCATGCTGGGCTAATTTAGCCTCATCTTGGTAAACAAGAAAAGGGTCCTTATTTAACAGATTTGAGCTGGAGTGACTGCAGCTGTCGTCTGGTCTGTGCGCAAACCAATTTTGTTCATTCCCTTGCCTGGCAGGAAGCCTGCACCAGAATTGTGTCGGGACTAATCAGCATTAAACCAATGTCAGGAGGGCTGCAGCAGGCTGCTCTGTAGCAAGGCAAGAGCAGCAAGGCTGTTCAGAAGGGATTAGCTTAAGTCCTGCCTGGGATGCAGCTGTGCTAGGAAAGGCACCAAAACTGTGCGGAGTATTTTTCTTGTGCCTTGTTGTTGTGAAAGCAACCTACTGCCAAAAAAATCAGCATGATTTGCTGTATGTGACCACAGATACAAAAGCCAGGAGAAGGTGCAGTGTCCATTGAGCTGTAATATCCAGGAGGTAGAAATGATGGCTTTGGGCATGCTGGGCTTTCCTCTGCCGGAGAGGAAAGGTGACAATGAAGTAAGTCCAATGTGTGGTCTCTAGCCAAAAGATGATGTTACTGACGCTGCTGCTGTTGTTATGTTATACTGTAATAGATGGGATAGTACTGGAGAACATGAAGGCTGGGAGGTGAAAATATTTTGAAGAGAAGACCAGAGGCTTGGCAAGGGATGATTCATAGCTCTAACACCTCACAGGCTCTGTTTTCCTGCCTAGTATTTACACTGCATGTTCAGGAGTGTTCCTGGTTTGCACTAAAAGCATTATATCAGAGGGATTGTGGCTTACACTGTTTGCTCCAAAGATGCTGAAATGTCCTGCTTTGAATGGGGGCATGGACCAGGTGAACTCCAGAGGTCCTTTCGGACCCAGTTATTCTGATCCACTCAATCCCGATCCCTCTGCTTCTGCAGGTACATGTTTTGCATGATTTTACACCTGAAATTTTCTATCTTCCTCTCTGACTCTGTTAGGGGCCCATCTGTGTATCTCCTCAGCATTCGTCATCCCTTCTCTGACTGCAGCTATTGACAGTGCCTTGTGTGATAACATGGAATGGGCACACTTGTGTTATCCACAGCAGGCACTGCCATGCTCTAAATGCCTCCTAGGCCTCCTAAACCTCTGGTAAATCTGAGTCTGCCTAAATTTACATGTCAAAACTGTTTTCTAGTACAAAGCCAAGCCCAAATGAACTTTTGAACCATACCCCTGGCACATGATAAGTGTGTTTTCATTGTTTAGGAAGCTCATTTAGGGGGAGCAAGCAGACCTTCTGCTCTATGGTGCCCCAATTAATTATAAGCTACACAACATAAGAAATCCTCCTTCTTAGGAGAAAATCTTTAGCAGCAAACCTGTTTGAGTGAACTGAGACACAGGAACAGAGCAGCTTTCTGAAGGCTTTCATCACTAGAAAAATCCTTCAGGCTTTGATGAAGGAGAAGAAACCAAAGGCCCAGCCTTACCTTGTGTTTACTGATACATGAGATTGTCTACTCAGGCAGTGTCTGATGGCGTGGAATATTCAGTGAGTGTGAGGTTATTAATTAGACAGAAGAGTATCAGCTACCAGCAGTGCCTTCTGGAACACTGTTTTCCTGAGGGGAGGTGAAGGGGTTTGGAGTGTACTCTTATGCAGGAATAAAAGGAATGAAAAAAAACCCACCCACCAAAAGGATCACTAATTTTTTGAAAACCCTCTGTCCAGCTGGGTACTAACTGAACTGGATGGGCTTTCAAAGGAGCCTCCTATGGACACCCTTAATTCGTCACTGAAATGGTTGGTCCTCACGTACATCTGTGGAAAATATATATCTGAACCTCTCCAACTGGTAGCAATTTTTTGAGTTTTTTTGTGCCAGTCCTTGGTGAGAGAATGCTGGCTTTTGTGTGAGGTGTGCCCATACTGTAGGTGATGGAGCAGATGGGAAGGGCTGGGCAGGATGTGGTCCCTCATGGCTCTTGCCTTGCGCACTGCGGGGCTAACTAGACCATGCCATGCCAAGCATGCCTCATCTCAGGTTCTCCTTTTCCCTGGTCATCCTTATCTATCATGTTTGTGGTAATGATATATGTATCTCATTCTTTCCCTGACAGTAGGGTCAAAACCAGCTGTTTAACAGAGGGAGAGCCTCTAACAGAAACTATATTTGCTGCAACCCAAACTCCTCTTTATTTTCTGTCTCTAAAGACTGATATTGTTTCCCAAACAAGTTAGCACTTTGAATTTCAGTCTCTCTATTAAGTTTCTGGTTCTTCAAAAATTGCTTTCCCCAATGCAATTGTTACTCTTGGATTCTGGGGATCTGTTTTTTATGCTTAATCATAGACAGTGTGCTCTGCTGGTGGCCAGTGACTTCAGGCTGTTATCCTGAAAGTGCCACGTCTTGCCATTTCTGATGCAAGAGGTTGTTTTTGTAATTCAAGGCATTTGACAAGTTTGTGCCCCCTCCCTGTGGTAGCGCAGATGGCTGCTAAAGGGATGCTGGAACAATTTCACTCCTACCTTGGTGATGACAAATCAGGTTTCAGGAGAGAGCAACAAGACTCTGCAAATCTATTTGAGCGGATCCTGTGCCCTTGACAAATGTGGAAGGGATTTGATGTTCCTTGTGATGTCCGTGGGTGGGTTCTCAGGTCCTACTTGATTTCCCATGCTCTTCTGCCTGGTCAGTGCGTCCATGGCTCCCTTCCTGTCCAGATTTCAGTTTCTTGCTTTCTGTCTCAGGGCATCCTGTGAGAAATGCAGAGCTGCTCTGCATGTTAGGGAGTTACTTATTAATTTTCAAGTAGAGAGGCTCTTCAGGAAAGTTCACAGAATCATAGAATGGTTTGTGTTGAAAGGGACATTAAATACGTATCATCATAGTTCTACCCTCTCTGCTGTGGGCAGGGACACCTTTCGCTAGACCAGGTTGTTCAAAGCTCCATCCAACCTTGCCTTGGACACTTCCAGGGATGGGGCATCCACAACTTCTCTGTGAAACCTGTGCCAGTGCCTCACCACCCTCACAATAAATTCGAGCTGTTGTTGCTTTGTGTTTGTAGTAGTCTCAGCTGTAGCTTGCTTACTGAGCTACAACTGCATGGGATACAATCCTTTCCAAAAGAGCCACAAGTTCCAAAATACTAAGTGAAAGACCTTGTGTCAGAACAGAAGTGTTCCTGCTTCTACATGTTAACACAAGGTTGCAATTAAGTGCATTTTCAAAGCAGAAACCAAAAGGCTTGGGAGACATCAGTTTTAGACCATGTTGATTACCTGGCTTCTTTGACGTGCCCTGACAGTTCAGGGAGATGAAGCAATGCTGTCATTTGCCTATGAAAGTGCAAATCTCTTGTCAGAGAGTCCACCTGGATGACTGTTGTGGAGTCAGGTGAGTCTGTGAGTTGTCATTTGGATTGGATGACTGCACTTTGATCTGACCCGGAGAAGGAGCTGTACCCATATGGGAGTCAGGTTTTGCTGCCATTAAGTCAGCTTCTCAAGATCTACCTCTGTGGCTGAACCAAAATCCATGTCTCTTTAGGCATGGAAAAAGCGATGGAGGGGTGGGAAATTGATATTGGGATAGTGCTGTTGTAAGATTGTTGCAAGTACATCCTCCACCCCCACTGCAAAATCAGGCTATTCCTGACCCGAATGAAATGGGGCTCAGCGGTAACATGCAGCCTAAACCAGCTGTGTTGGGAAGCACCAGTATAAGAGGGGAAGCAGGAAAGATGAGTGGGATTCCTGGGTAAGTACACCGAGGAGTTTAAATCTCTAGGATGGGTGGAAAAAGCATGTATTTTTGGGGAGGGATTAATTTGGGAAGGAATTAACCAGGAGCACCACCAGAACAGATGGTTCCTCAGACTGTTTATAAATTGAAACTCTGATACCACAGAATACAGATTCAGGTTGAAGTTTCATATTTCTGTATTAAAATAAGTTGCGTTCAGGCTGTCACATCACTATAATGAGAGAATAAACCTTGCTGAGTTCAAAGCCTGTGGTGGAGTTCTACTTTAGCAAGCAGCCTTTTTCAGAGGCAAAAGGAGTGTATTTTAGAAGCTTTGTTGTTTTGGCTTACAAATAAAAATAATAATAAGCTTAGCTAGAAATTTGAATGTTTTGTAATTCTTTCATGACCCTTGAATTTGCAGCTGTAGGATGTATGTGAGTCCTCAGAATCCTTTAATCTTGTATATATACATAGTCTTTCTGATTTCAAAGGGAAATTCTGTCTCCCACGTGCACTGCCTGTTCTTGTGACGACTTGGAGACCAGCCCCATTGGACTGGCTGGTTGTATACATGTGAAGCCCTTGAAATATTCATTATAGTCTGTAATAATCTGATATTAGTGAATCATTTTACAGTCTTTAACAAGAAAGTATTTTTTCAGCCTGGTAATAGAACTACAGACTTTATTTTAGTAAATACCCAGTAATATTTGTGCTCAGCTATCCTCTGCTTAGCTTATTGGTAATAGCTGTGTAACTGCTGAGATCAGCCTCATTTGTTGCCACAAATATTTACAGTTTGGGTCTTTCCTCTTGTGTTTGTTTCTTATTTAAACACTTTTTTTAAAACTGTCCTTAATGTAAATAGTTAAAACAATGCACACAGACCTGTTAACCTTCGCATTGAGAAGGTATCCATCAGGGATGCTCTTGATGTATTTGAATGCTGCAGAATAAATCACCAGGAACCTGTCAAATTCTGAGGAGATATGCAAATGCCTGCATCTCTTTAATCTGACATGTGTGTATCCTGTCTGATTTGAGATGGGAATTTTAATCCCACAGGAGCAATGCAGGAACTCCTGATGCTACTGCAGTGCTGTGAGGAATTATGAGCCAGCTGGTGGCCAGGTTTCAGGACTGTCTCTGTTGTTGCTGGGGCCATTTTGTGGACGAGCCCCAGGTGCAGGATCCAGCTTTTGAACCTGTAGCAGGGTGTTCGTGCCAGTCCTCTCTCTTTGCGAGAGGACTCTCTCTTACACAGAATAATGCTCTTTTGTTGGTGGGTTTATGTTTTATAGGGAATGTTGACTGAGGACTGTTGAAACATATCCTTATACACAAAAAATTACTCTCTTCTTTCTTAATTTGTAGGAAGAGCAACTTTTTCCAGGCAGAATGGAAATGCTCACTTTTTTTGTAACGGGATGCTCAGATTTAGCTGTTCCACGTTGTCACACTAAGAGACCGTCATTCTCAGAGTCATGTTGCTATACCTGTACATTTCCTTAATTCCCTTTCCTTTTCCATGCACTTTCTTGCATTTATTAGACTTTGCAGACCTCCGTATACTCAGAGAGATCATAGTTACTGAAGTGTATTCAGCTATGGCCCATGCATTATGAAATACTCTGTTTGTAATGTGTAATGTTGTAACAGCTACTGTGGTCTCCAAAACAGCATGATATATCTTGCCTCGTTAGGTGAAGCCTTTTATTTAATTCCATAAAATTCCACTTTATGCGAAAGGAAAGTGTAAAATACTATAACATATGTCATGCAGAAACATCAGAAATTGTGTACAATGGCCAGGAAGCTCCAGTGACTGTTTGGGGTGACTCCCAAAGCCTTGGTTTAGATGTGGCTTCTCTGTGGTTGGTGACAGCTCATGGTTACGTAAAAATTATATCAGCAATTACATGCCTTCTACCTATGTATTTTTAGCTTGCCAGTCAACCTGGGATCCAGATTAGCGGATTAGTGTTAAAGAGAAAATTTTGCTTAAATGCTTAGTAATTTTGAGGTTTATTTAGATCTGTTCTCTGTTGCTTTCATCTCTGCTGGTAGGGCACTGAAAAAATAGTCAAAACATGCACTTCGGGTGAAAGTGAACTTCAGTTTCTCACTCTTCTTTTTGTGCATCTTTCCAGGCCCACTTTAGGAGTTCCACTGGCTGTTTTCAACCCTGTTTCAGGCCAGCAAATGTTCACAGTTCCCATTTGTTGCTCTATATGGTCTTTTTATCTTTAGCATTTAAAAACATCCCTGAAACGTGCTGGTTTTGCATGGATATCTACTGCTCCATAGAGGGATTTTTACTGGATTGACAATGGAACTGTGAGGGGAGGAGGGGGGCAGGAGACTGGTTTTAATTGTTGGGTTTCAACAAAGGAGAGACTTCTAAGATACTGAGCCCTTTTGATTTTTTTTGGAACTTCACCCGTGTTGTTTAAGAGATCTTGTTGATGGCAGTGGAAGTTGTATCCTGGGATTTAAAGCTGGGTTGTTGGGAGAGCAGGCACTGCCAAAATATACCAGAGAGGAAACCTGAAAGAAGCCTTGAGGTGGTGCTTTTGAGGCACAAAGGTAAGGACTGCACTTGCAGAATCACAATTGCTTCCATTTCCAATCATCTGTCTGGATGAGTGGGACAAGGGAAGAAAGGATCTGAGGCACACGGGCATTTGTGAGCTGAAGAGACAATTACTCGTCTGGCCTTTTCAAATGAGATCTATCCTTCTAGAGATGCCTTGGCACCTAGGACTCCCCAAGGTATTAAGGGAAGCCAAACGGTTTAGTTTCTGGGAGCCTTTGCGGGGATCTGAACTAAGTCTAGAGGCATGCTAGAAATTCTCTGAGTTTTCCTCCTGGAGTCTAGTTTGGATCCAAAAATTAATATTTGTCCATGCATTTGAATTCTGACACTTTAACAGTGATGTCGTGATTGAATGCCAGTTTCAACTTTCTGTGCTTTCAGTAGACTTGGAAATTGGCCACAAAATGGGCAGCAGTGATAAAGCATAAATCTGATTGTTTATGCTTTGTCTGAAATACTTAGAGCTCTGCTGCTGCAAAGAAACCTAAAGCTGTATCTAACTAGTAATGATTTACTTGAGGTTTACATAAGCATAAAGAGTATTTTTCATATGGCTTACATGCACAATTACTGTGCACTGATGGCTTCTTAATCATCTCTTCTGCAAACTCATTGGCAACAACCAGTTCCATCAGACTGTAAATGAAGGTGGTGTTGGCTAAGACGTGTAGGTTCTTGCAGAGATGTTCATGGCAGAAGAGGCATTTTAACTGAGTAGTTACAACAGTTAATCTTTCTTTGAATATGGTGGTTTTGCCTCTTAATGATGTTCTAACACTCTTAATTGACAAAACTCCATTGTTGGTTTTTTTTCAAAGCTAATAATAACTGCATCATCCAGCATGTTGTGTAAATGGCTTGATCTCACTGACAGCTTTGCCCACATTTGAAGCATTTGCAGCAATATGCTTGTCTTCAATTTTTGTGGGTTTCAATTTTCAGTTTTTTTCAAATTTTCTTCAATTTTCAGTGGGGTTGAACCAACTGAGAGCAATCTCCAAACTGAAGTGGTTTCTCAGGTAGCTCTTAAGTGAAAGTATAAGCTTTAGGGTTCAATATTGGCTGTGTGGGCAGCAGATCCCTGTCTCTACATCTTCGTTCTTGCTCACCACCCTTCTCTGTCTGGAAGGTCTGGTAATTTCAAGCCTTGCCTGAGGGTTCTTGTGACTTTTTCAGTGTACAGAAGGTTTTTTGTCTTTTCTTCTAGAAGGCTTCATTTGTTGAAAACTGGCAGAAGACTGGGACTTGGAGTATGTCATAAGGACAGTTCTTTATTGGCAGCAGCTTAAACAGCAGTTTCTCAAAACTCCCAAAGCAAAGTTTGTGCTACACAAGGGATTGTTTCTACTTTGTGCCGATGAAAGAGCTTTCTTGACTGCAAGAAACTAAGCTCTTTGCCAGTTCTTTTCTCATCAAAACCACATAGTAAGTTCTCTTAAAGCTTAGCAGCTGTAGCCTTTGACAGGCAATAATTGCCTTCCTGTAACCCTTTGCTTGTATAGGGTGTGCAAAAAAAGTACCTTGTGTAGTGAGGAACCACTTCTGGGGCCACCCTCTTTAAATCCACCTTTTGCCCCACTGAGAAAACCAGCTGTCTGAACCTCACAGGTGTGGGCCAGCTCTTCAGAGGACTGCAAAGGGGCTGTCCTGCCCAAGGTGTTCTAAGTAGCCATCTTAGTGTCAGTACTGGGTTGTGTATCGTGCTGTTGGAAGAAGAAAGGTCTTGGAAACTGGGAATAATTTCCTTCTGGTCACTACAGCCTGTAAAGACTGCTGAGTAAAAACTAACCATGAGTCCTTTGCATCCTCTTTGTGGCTCAGCGCACCAAGGGACAGCTCTTGGGGATGTCAGAAAGCAAGGGCTTCCTTTAAACCAGAGAAATCCAGTGTAACAGTGATGAGTCCAGGGAACTGAGGCCTCAGGCTTGTGTGAGACCGGTAAAAAGAAAGCTAGTAAAAAGCGAAACTCCAGATCAGGCATAGCTGGCTATTCGAGCTGCAGTATGGGCATCTTTGTGTGGAGTTTAATCAGGGTGGCAGAAGGTGTTAGAGGTGAATTTGTTCACACTCTCCTGCTGCTTAAATGCAACTTTGGTGTAACTGCTTCCGACTTCAAATAACAAAACCCCTGAAACTTGCCATCCTGATGAGTGTAGACTAATATTGGTGCATGATATTATGTACATTATGTTATGTGCATGATAGGTGCATTGCAGAGTGGTTAAAAAAAAAAAAAAAGAAAAAGGACAGTCTATCTTAGAACAGCCTGGGTTAAAAGATAACATAATGGACTGGAAATATAAAAATAAGGCTGTTTGTTCTTGTCATAAAAAAGCACCAAAGCAAAATTTACTGAAAAACTCCCTTTTCTTTCCTGCACACTCACACAGAAATCTGAACAGTAATAGTATAGGGATTTTTAGGATGACAAGTTCTGTGGGTTTTGGTCTTTTTTTTCCCTTTTCTCTGGAAATACCAACTCTAACAAAGCAGATCTAGAGACAAGACCTTTTTATTACCTCCATCACAGTGGAGTAGAGAACAAAACCTGCTTTAAGATTCATTTGAAAGCACAAGCGTGAAAGGTGTTCTCTCCAAAAGTCATGACTGGGTACCTCATTCTGTGTTCTGTCCATGGAGGGAGGTGAACACATGAAACGAGGCGTGGGAAGCATTAATTGCCATGAGTCAGATGCTGCCCAAACTTCATAGAGAATGTGATGGCATCTAAAATGCCTTCACTGGCTTGGCAGTTCAGCCCAAGATTGTAGGTGCCCTGTTGCCCCAAAGCCAGGGATTCCCTCACCAGATGGACTTTAGCATCCTGCTGTGTTTAAGGACCTGAGCTGGTGGCTTGCTCATGCGTGAATATTTTTCACTGTGCCATCATTAATGTTGTTCTGGGAGCTGAGAGGTGGATTTTGAGCCCTTCAGTTTCATATGGTTATGTACATTGCTCACTTGCTATTTAACTAAATAAAAAGTTAGCAGGCAAATTAAGCATAAAGAAGTATGTGTCTACCTTAAATTTAAGATGAACTTTGAAGTGGGCTTTTTATAGTAAAAATGCTCATTCATTCCGTATCAAGTATTCAAAAAATACAGCAGATTTGAATATAAACATTCAATAGAAAAGAAAATATGCCATTTTTTGTGTGTTAACAGGATAGACCAGGTATCTCTGGGACATGCTTTCTGTATTCCGCCTAGCAGTGGATTGAGTGCCCATACTTGTAAAGGCAGCATGAATATTATGAGTGAAATCCACACCTTGATTTCTAGAGAAAATAAAGGCCCAAAGCATAAATAATTCCCTGTATTTATAAGGATAGGTCTAGTTTTATACCTGCTCCATTGTTGCCTGTTAATGCATTCACCCTCTGGGGACAGAGTCCAAGGTAATTGTGTAGGAGCACCCTTCCTTGGATACCTGTTCATTAAACTCTGCCCACCCCAATGCAAAAAATCACCCAGACTGACATAATTTAAGCTATTTTTTATTTGACAAGATTACAATGCAAGTTTTATGTAAAAGGCATGGTGTAACTCCTACTTGTGAATGTAGTGAGATGTCTGTTGTCTGTTGGCAGCTGGGACCTGGGGCTATTTTAAGACTGTGACAATGTTGGTGCTGTATAATGTTACTCTGTAGGCAGATAGTTCAGTATTTTAATGAAGGTCAGAAGGAAGAGATGCTGGCAAACTGAACTTTTCATGTTAGAGCCTTTTTTTTCTTTATTTAGATGTGCAATAGCTCTTATAGGTGAAAAAAATCTCATTTTTAAAAGAATTTTTGAATTATGAGTCTTTCCTAAGTGTAATTAGTTTGTGGCAATAGTAGTATTCCATTACATTGTGTCTGTGTAAAGAATTAGGCTGTACAACAGTGTCCATAGCTCTGTTGTCAGCTGGACTTCTTATGCAAGAGTTTTTACATAATTTCTGTGACTCTTTAGCCATATGTTTGATGATAGAAAGTGGTCAAAGTTCTGAAGTGGGCAGAACAACTAGAGCTTGTCCCAGTGCATCTGGCTATACAGTACTTCATGAATTGTTACATCTTTCCTTTTTGCTCTTCCTATTGCAGAGTTGTTGGCATAGTCTGTGGAAATTCAGTGCCAAATTACCTTTGAATGATAACCTTAAGGGTAGAGCTGTGAGGCAGAGACTTGTAAAGGTAGTGTGGATATGAGTTATTAGCAAGAGGCATCTCCACCTTTGACAATTCTTTGTTTTGTTTCCTTTAATTTAAATACTTACAAAGCTTTTTAGTTCAGACAGCTGAAAAGTAGAATGAAATAATGTAAGATGCATGGGGTGGAAGAACATCATCCTGCAGATTTTAGCATAGGCCATCTTCAGGTGCCTCCTAAAGAAAAGAGAAAATTATCCTAAAATACAGATTCGCATCTAAGAATCTCTATTGGAAGAACTCCTGTGCCCTCTGCTGAGGGTTACCTTCCAAAAAAATATGGCCTTGGCAGAACTCTCTGGATTTTCTGAACTGATGCCTGGATTAACAACTTGAGTAGGAGGTTGTGGTGGAAATATACTCTGAATTTACACCTAGGAACTGAATCACTAGAGAGGTCAATGGTATTGCAGCATTAGTGTAGGTGCTGGATCTATAAAAATAGATTTAACTTGAGGAGGTTTGTGTAATGCCTTTGTGTAGCGTGTGAATGTGACTTCTTCAGTGAAGAAATTCCGTGATGTCTGTGAAAACATTTTTTATTTTCTGTAGGAGATGAACAAACCAGTTGGAAAAAGCCTCATTTAGAGGCACTAGCAGGAAGCTGTTCCATTAGAAGTGCCTTCTGGGGTGGCTGTTGCTGGAAGACGTTAACGTTGCTAATCCAAATTCTAAACATAGTTTATTTATTCAGATTTAAATCTAAAACCACCCAGTTATGAGACAGAAATGATGACTAGAGCTATTAGGTAATACAGTAATTCCTGAAAATGGCATGCAGTACAGGATTGAAGGTGTAACAACATAGCTGACAGTATTATACTAAATAAAACTTCTTGGGTGTAGTTCAACACCAGTTGAAGAACTGATTTTTTTTTCCCCTTGAGTTTCACAGGATCTGAAATAGCTCAATATGTGAACAAAGATGTCTTTCATAATAGGGAAGCTGTAAGGCAGGATGTTGTTTGAAGTACTGAGAATTTAATCTTGTTACTAATTTTGACAAGTATTTCTACTATGTCTGTCATTGCATTCAACACCGTTATAGTAATACAGTCATGGAGGGTTTTATTTATCCCATGGATTTACCCTTTGATAGTAGTGGGGGGGAAGAGAGATTGCAAGGGGAAGTATTTAATCTCTAGTTCACGTTTTTCCCCTTCCCCAGTACATTTGTGTATCTTTTCATTTTGTTCATACTTGCTTTTTTTTTATTTCTGTTTGTTATGTTGTATAGTCTTGTACAAATGGCTACAAGCAGATCTCCATGGCAAGAGCTCAGATACTGCAGACAAAACCTCAGGTAAAGAAGGGTTAAGGCCAAAACAATCACCAAGCTCTCTATTTCTTTATTTTCAGTCTTCCAAATCCCCTTGAATCAAATTAAAGATCATAGATCAAAATCAAAGCCAAAACCCTTGGATTTTTTCATTCCTTTACTTAATTTAAATCAATATCTGGTGAATTTTTCTTTCACTTCTTGAAGCTCTCTTGGCAGATGTGCTTCCCCTCTCCAACAAAATTCCACTAGTCATGTCAGTATATTGGTGGAGATGAGATATGCTAGATCTTTCTGTGCTTGTTAAAGGCTGAATAATATCTTGCATTAGAGGATACTTAGCCAGAAATCTAGCTAGGCTTACTTGTTGTGGTTTTTTTAGCATCACATCATCACAGGTTATTCTGAGTTGGAAGGGACCCATAGGATCATCTAGTCCAACTCCCAAGCGAGCACCCACNGACTGCAAACTCCCTTCAGGTAGTTGTAAACAGCAATCAGGTCACCTCTGAGCCTGTTAATAAAATAGTTAATAACTAGTTTTTAAGAAAGTGGGTGGAACCACCATGTTACAGACAACTCAGATTTTAAAATTTCAGAATGAAAACTGTTTTCTCTGCCTTGTCACAGTCTCCCTTTCATGTCATCTCCCTCCTTTGCTGTGAGATTATGAGAAAATATTCTCAGAAATAACACCTTTGGATTAATATACTTGAACTATGACTAACCTTCCACTGCCACCCTTGGGGCTTGGAAAAAAAGCAGCAAAGCAGAGTTTCTACACTGGTTAAACTAAACAGTTCCTGAACCTGACAATTATCAGCTTAGTGGCTCTACAGCCAAGCACTGTTATTCCTGCTCCCACATTATTTTCTCACTAAAATATTGTGTATTATTTGCTTCTCGTGCAGGGTCACTTAGTTGTTCAATGAGCTTAACAAAGTTCCATCTGCAGGGAAAGAACATAGCTGGATGTAGTCAACACTTTTAACTGGAAATAACTGTCAAAGAGATGGTCGCCCAGAGGTTCAGCTCTGTGCACAGAGTTGTGCTCCCAGTATGTTCCTCTAAAGGAATAAAAGATATTTTTATTTGTCTAGTCACATGCATTCCTGTCCACATTCCAGAGCTTGGAAGGAGCGATAGATAGCTTGCATTCCCTGGACCAGAGGGTGTGGGTGGAGGATGCCTCTGCCTATTTGGTACATGGCTTTCTATGCCTCTGTAGCTGTGACAATTAATTGAAACAGATTATTTTGAACTGTAAGATTGCTAAATTTATACATAGGATCACTCTGATGAAAGCTATCATGACTAACAACCTCACAACTGTAGCTGCATTTCCCTAGTAATTGTATCCTTTATCCAAAACACAGCTATTTTCTAATTTTGAGAAATCTTTTCATTTTGAAATGAAATCAGCACATTTTTTCTTGATCTAGCATCTGTCACTTCACCACTTGTTTTTAATTTGAAACTAAATGTCCTTTTAAAAAACACTGCCTTAAAGGGAGGGCCCAAGTTGTGTAAGAGTACCATTATATAGGATGTAGTATCCACTTGAAATGGAACTTGATTCTGACACATACTACACAGTTTTGAAAAGTACTCGAATATTTTTTTGAAGTATTCTGAGAACAAATTTCCATTTAATCCCAAATTTTTAATCTGCCTCTGAGAGGCAGTTTATCCTATAAATTGTGCTGTTTGCATGAATGGGCATCGGATAAAATATTTCTGTCCATATTTATAGTGCTGTTACCTGCCCATTAATATTTTAGTATATGGATTCAATTCACATTTGATACTTCCTTCATTTTTAATGAGCCTTGCTAATCCTGTTTGGGAAGTTAGCAAGCAAACACATAAAAAGACATAGTAGATTTAATGAAAATTCGCTGTTCATCTAGAATAACATCTGAGTAAATTCTATTTGCCACATGCAACTCAGCAGTTCAGCACTGTCAAGGCTGAGGGCTGATACTATCAGGTACCTCTTGGTCCAGAACCCTTCCCTCATGTTTGCCAAGAAGGTTTACTCCCTGTGGTTCTCTTCCAGCTGCTTGCAGTGTGGAGCTGACTGTCATGGTTCTTGTCTCTTACCTTGTTTGAGTGAGGGGTGTTTCTTGCTATGTAGTTTGACCAAACTATGACATTTCTCCCTGACATGCAGGCTGCTTCCTGTCATATCCTTGTACTTTTTCTTTTCTAAATTATATTTCCTCTTAAAGCTTCCTCTGCTTGGCTTTCCATGAAGCAGCTTTGTATGCAGGGTGCAATGTTGTGTCCTTTTGAGCTAATGACGGATTGATTCACTCCAGTGTGGTTTCTTGGTTCTTGCCTTTTGTTCCTTCATCACTGATTGAGAAAACTGTATTTTCTTTATGTTTGTTCTACCCTTTTTTTTTTTTTTTTAAACGACTGGAGTAGTAAAATACAAACACAGCAGAGACTCTGCAAAGGTAAGTTGTTTGTGCCACTTACTTTTCTGGATAAAATGAATCCATGTTGTCAGCCTACTAGAACATTGTAACTGATGGTTTTGGGACGTTGGATTTGTGCTTTGTAACCAAAACTTTTTAGATGTGTTGTCTGTCATCTAAACAACTGCACAAGTATTTGCAGCAGCATAGAAATTATTGGTCACTTCCAAAAGCTGATTGAAACCCTCTTTTCATGATTCTTACAGTGGTTTATTGGCAAATACACCTTGTGTTCTCCACTGGTTCTAGATGGTCCCAGAGTGTTGCCCATCAGGTTGGGGGTTGGTTTATAGGCAAAATGAGATGGGAGATAGTAAATAACAAGAACACCAAGACATAAAGGCCTTCACTGCTCTTACATACCCAATGATGTATTTTTTAGTCTATCTTGGAAATAAATACAACTTTATCTGTTGGGGGTCGTTAGGAGTTGAGCCACCAGAATAGGAGCAGCCTTCCAACACTGCTTCCCAAGAGTCCCTGAGCAGTCTGATATGTTTCTGGAGTCTGCCAGTGCTTCTCTAAAGCTGGAGGACAGGTTGAAGGCACCTAGCACCATGCCAGAGCTGCCCTCTCTGCTCCACCACAGGCTTAGGCCATGCTGCCAGAGCGGATAGATAAAGACAGCAGGTATGTAACTGGGTCCATGTGGAAGTTACGTATTTAGGTAAAAGCTGTGCAGTTTGCTGTCCCACTACCCTTAGCACACCCAGCAGACTGGACAAAGCCTGTGCCAATTGCTGTGGTGCCTGTCAGTGAGCACAGCCTTCAGGAACAGTAAATGATGAGATTAGTGTACATTGCTGCTGGAGTCCCATTTAAAGTTACATGCTAATACCAGGTGATTAATCAATTTAGTTGTTGACTGTCGCCACATTTTTCAAGCAAAAGGGTTTTTTACGGCACCTATATGATGTAGAGTAGAAAACTGGCCCCAAGGAACCTGTGAAGTGCTCAGGTGATGAACTGCAAAAGTGATGAGTGCCTCTGAAGCACACAAATTACCTGATTACCCTCCGTCAAGTAACATTTCAGTAACATTTTTTTGCCATGAAAATGGGAAACTTCAAAGAAATTTGGACTTCAGCCATCACTTGCTGTTAGTGGTAGAACTAATTAAGTTTTCCAGATGTTCTTCTAACTTTCAGTAGAAGCAACTGAACAAATGTAGTATTGAATACCTGCCTTTCTGCCATTTCACAGTTGTAAACTCTGTCAGATATGAGAATGGTTGAAGATCTAATTAGAAAATAACCTTGTGCATGTCTGTTTGATTATGCAAGCACATTAATTATTGTTTGATACTAAGAATTACCTGGAGTGAGAATTTTTGCTGATTGGGATCTTTACTTCGTGAAACTTTAGGAATTGGTGAATGCAATTACATCTTCATCTCTAATGCCTCTGCAAAGTACTTTCAGACCAAAACAAGAGGTTATTCTACTGCCATGTTCTGCAGCAGAGTAATGGTTTCTGGATCTGGGTACTTCAGTTTGTAACTGAGCATGGAGAGGACCTTCATATAGCTTGTGCTCTGGACTGCCATAATGGCAAGTCTGGTCCAGCTTGGCAGATGTGATGAGCTAATCACTTAAACCCTGACAGCACTTTGAATCTGATCCAATTTAGATTCAGTTTCTTTAGTTTTCTTTATTTTTATGATACATGAAGTCTTTCTGAATTTCTGGTTTGCCTTGAGCAATTCCAGAAGTAGGCTGGTTTCCACTGCCAGAGCTCCTTATGTATAATCATAGAATCCTTTTGTTTGGAGAAGTGCTTGACAACCCTTTTCTGTGATGAAATTTTTCTTAATATTCAGTATGAAACTCCACTGGTGCAACTTGAGGCTTTTCCTCTGGCCCTGTAACTTGTTGCCTGGGAGAAAAGAATGACCCCTAACTCACTACAACCTCTTTTCAGGTAGTTGTAGAGGGTATGATGATCTCCCCAGTTCCCTCACCCACTCCTCATTTTACCATTTCCTTCCCCAGGAAATACAGTTGCTATGTTGCATCTGGGACCTTTTCTCCTCCCAAGCACAAAATAGTCTTGCTAAAACTTATTGGCTGTTCTCCCCCATGGTTACCTACCAAAATCAAGTGACACAGGCTAGTGCTAGAAGAAAAATAGACATAGGATCATTAAGGTTGGAAAGGACCTTCAAGATCAATGAGTCCAACCATTAACCTGGCACTGCCTTGTTACTACTAAACCATGTCCCCAGGTGCCACATCCATGCATTTTTTTAATACTTCCAGGGATGGTGATTCCACCACTGTAATGCTGCAGTGTGTTCAGAAGGAGCCACTGTATAAAAATAACCACGTCTTTTAAAATCTTAGAGATGACTTGGGAAGGAAAAGATTTTAATGCCTTTCTCTGAATACGTGTGAATGTGATGCTGTTGGAAGAGCTGGTTTGCTTTCTTCCACCTACAGTGACCCTCACAGCAGGGTGAGAGGCAATCCCAGCACCACAGATGCACACATCTTGAGGAATTTCCATCTGCCTACATGCATCCTCGTGGAGGGGAACTCCAACATAAGCCTCCACTTCCCCTTCCTGGCCAAGCAGGCAGCTGGTGGAGGTGTAGGAAATGCCTGACCTCTGCCTGCTCCTCCTCCACCTACGTCTCTGGTGCAGGTGCTGCTGCAGTGACGCCAGCACTGCAGCCCTGAGAGACTGTGCACATTCTGCCCTCTGCTTTGAAGATGTGCTGAAGTGTTTCATGCTAAAGGGTTTCCTAAAACTTTGCCCTGACAACTTTTGCCTTATGAACTGCCACTGTTTTTCTCTGTTATCTTGTGTTCTCTGCAGTTACCTGCTCTTCCAGGCAAAACCTGCTAAGCTCTTATTTCAAATGTCAGTTTGTACAGAAAGTTCTTCAGATAATTCATTCTGAGCCAAATGGCTGTGCTTTGCAAGGAGCAAAGGGCACATGCCAAATGGCTGTGGCCTCAGAAACCTTTGAGTAGTTGCTGAACTGTGAATTTTGCAACATCTCTAGGACTGCTCACTCTGTGAAAGTTGAGTTGGTATGTAAGTCAGCAAACACACCTGTGGTCCACATTGCCTTCAGAGAGGGGCTAGTGAGATTAGTGACTTGAAGTGGAAATTTTCTGCAGGAATGGTGGATTGCCTTAAGAACTTGCCAAGCAATTGAGTATTTTTTCATCCAGAATTACCTCTGATTAAAAACATTAATGAAATATGGGTTCTGCCTTTAAGTATAAGGACAAATAATATTCTTTTTGTGAAGACAAGAAATGCAATTCTATTTCAGTAACATATTTTGAGACATACTTAGGTAACACTGAAAAGTCCCAAAGGGAGCCTTTGAGTGCAAAGCAAGGTTTGGTGAACATAAGGCTTTCATCTCATTTTGCTCTCTCACAGAAAGCAAACCAATAGAAAAGACCCACGTGTAGTCTTTAAAGCAAGAAGCCTGAAATTTGTAACCTGATACCTGAAAAAAGTGTAGTAGATGGTAATTTAATTAATAGATTTTAAAAACTTCTTGTTTTGATTACTGTTTTGCAGACAATCCAATGGGGGAAACTCCATTAATAATATGACTGTTAAATGCAGTATTTGTATGCTGATAACTGGATGCATTTCTAATTTCAATCTTCTTTGCATTTGCTGGATTCTTTGTGTGGAAAAAGTCTGTCCTTGAAATTTGACATAGAAAAAATAAATGTTTAATTTTCACACAGGACTTGTGATATAAAAAAGATCATTTGTAATGAACCCATGAATAATTTATAATAGCCAAGAGGTGCTCATATTTTTTATCGACCTTAAGACAGTTTCTAACAAACTTGAGGGAAAATGCTCTTTCTGTGCCTAAGTAAAGCCACCTCTAGATATTCAAGCTATAGGGGAGGGTTGAGAATTCAGTTGATTGGAGAGTATTTTTCTCTTAAATTCCAGCAGTCATTTTCCCCTTGATCATGTATTTCCATGCTATAAATACTCAGCTGGGAGCTGGGCTGGAACTCTGTAGTAAGGTTTTGTGGGAAGGAGGGTAAAGTCAGACTGAATGTACATCTTTTCTATTTCTCTTTTAAAAGTAATTCCTTTGTTGGGAGTGAAAATGCCCTTCAGATTTCACACAATTAAAAAAAAAGACAAATCTACCCAACCCAGCTCTCTCTGAAGCCTCACTGCTGTTACAAGTCATTATTTCTTCATTTGTTGCAGGAGAAAATTTCGATCAGAGTCCCTTGAGAAGAACCTTCAAGTCCAAAGTTTTGGCTCATTACCCTCAGAACATTGAGTGGAACCCCTTTGACCAGGATGCCGTCAACATGGTAGGTAGAGAAACTCTTCCCATGCTGTTTCCTGACAACTTCAACTCTCAACAGGTTCCTAGGTTGTTTGCAACCAGCCCTTGTGATGTGATGAATAAGGTGCTTCTGCTGGGACTAAGAGCACCCACTGGGCGTGCTGGTCAAAGAGCTGAGGTCAAAAAGCTGAGGTCAAAAAGGAGGAGGTATTGTGAAAATACAGAATACTTTCAGGCACAATAAGAGTAAAATGCTGTGTTTCCCTCGTTAGTTCTAGTTCTAAGTCTACAGCATGATGAAACAAGTCTAACCACCATCCCAGTGAGTGGATGAGGAGGGGTGTGGTCACCCAGAATACTTACCCACAGGTAGGAAGGAGGCAAACCAAGGAATTTTTAACATATCCACGTGAAATTTTTTAGTACAGAACACCTTGTTATTCTGCATATAGCAAGGGAAAGAGGAATCTTTATGCAGAGGCTGAAACTTACCTAAATCACACCTTTTGCTGTGTCATCACTTTTAATGGCACCTCTGCATCAGTGCATCTTGACTCCATCTCTTTCTACATCTCTTTACGTCTCAGCTAAATTTGATGTGGGAATCTCTGTGTCCAAGTCCCATGGACCTGGAAGGGAGGAGGAAACAGTTTTTGGAGTGGGGGCAGTGGCAACTGAAAGACTGATGATCCACTCAGAGTTTTTCTAAAGAGCTGGTATTCAAAGAGTGTTTCCAAAACCATCTTGTTAAGAATTTGTTAAGAACATAATCTGACAACAGACTATTGGTATTTGAGTTTCCCAGTACAGAAAATGCCATTTGTTTTTTAACTTAAAAGTAACCAGCTTCTAGCTGTTTTCAAAAAATGTGTATTGGGGTCTAATTCAATATTGGAGAATTAGGAAATCCCTTCCCCCCAGCCTAGTTTAGACATGCTTAGCATTTGAGGAGGGTAGGACAACATACTAGCTACTTCAAAACAGAACTGACCTCATTGTATGGAGCAGGTATGAAGTCAGGAGGATCTTTTCACCTGGGAGATAGAGAGGTGGGGAATACATAAAACCTGCAATTTTACAAAAGCAAAAATGCATTTGGAAGTTCCCTGCAGTCATGAAGATGTAGAAATCTGAAGATAAACTCAGTTTTCACTGAATTCAATTTTTAAGCATTGTGCCAAATATTTAACATGAAAGTACAGGAGCTGGAAGTAGCAGTGACATAGATAGCTGTTACTCTGGCATTACACACGCATAGAAAGACAGAGATGAGCCCAGTCACTCCCTCTGCCTGCTGACAGCTGGGGATTTCTGCCCCCTGCTTCCAAATATGCACTGATGGAGATGGTGTGGAATTTGGGCAAGTCTCCACATCCCTTTACTTATACAGAGGGCATGACAGACTCAGAATGATGCTTCAACAGCAGTTAAGATGGTAATAATTCAACTGCCAAGGCTATTTATGCCTTCTAGTGCTGCCTTTGAGTCAGGGATGTTCAGAGGAGAATTGATGGGGGGTCTACAGCAAGAATATAGCAGCTGGAATTGCTGCATTATTTGTATCTCATGTTACAGTTGAAAATGTCTAGTATTCATGAAGTGTAATCATAGTATGGGATAAAAATGGAATGCTAAAACCAGCAAGAGACCTATTAAAATAAAATAATCGAACTGAGTTGGATTCAACTGAAATCTAACAGCTGAAGAATACATCTTTCATTTGCAATGTCTCTTTGAGGAAAAAAACCCACATTTACTAACAGCAGCAGTATTTAATGATCTTTTAAATCATCTCTTGGAAAACTTATTTATTTATTTGATTTGAAACATCATTTAAAGTAATATCTACCTTCACAGAATCCCTTGAGGCAATTATTGGCCTTTCTGATCTTGCCTTGCTGCATTAGTTCTGCCTATGTGTTTGCTTTATGTAAGCTTCCAGAAGCAATTTTCCTCAGAGAAGAAAATGCATAAATCCTTGAAGGTTAACTTGTGAGAACTCTGGCTTTGCTGGATGCCTAAGGAATTTCAATTGCCTTCTGGAACCATCCTGTCGCTTTAAAAATAGCCCCCTGAACTCCCAAGCAATCGAGCTGCCTGAGAGTCATGTTTTCTCTCACTCTCTAAGTATGTATCAAAGTACAGAGTTCTCTCTAATAGGGAAGTGTTTCTTTCCCCCCACTGCTTTTTGTGATTATCCCTGCCTAACCTCGCGTGTTATCTTCTGTGGCCTTTCTGCAAGTAATGTGTTGTACCAAACTGAAGGTATCAGTAGAGAGGAAGCAGAAGTTTTTAGCAAATGAGCCTCCTATTTTAGCCCTCTGCTTCATCAAGATTTATAAGTCTTTGCCTGTATTTCTGAAGTCCAAGGACGTGTAACATCTGTGTAACATCTCATGTACAGAAATAAACGAATTAAAGGTTCCCTGGTGTAATTTGAAGGAGCAGGCTTTGACACAAACAAAAGCATCTTTCTCTCCACCTCCTCACCCACAGTGCTATTTGGGTATGGAGCTTGCTGCCATGGCATGTTGTGAACATGAGAAATACAGAGAGGCTTAAAAAGTGAAATGGGGGATCCAGTGGAGAGGGGGTGAACTAGTGTTAGTGGTCAGTTATCCGGGGGCAACCTTTGCTTCAGAAATGTGTCTGCAACTGGTAATGGCTGGGAGAAGAAGGAGGGAAGGATTAGAGTCTGTGTGTCCTTCCTCCGTGTTTAGGGAAAGGGTGTCTCCTGCTCATGTCTCCTAGAGACAGGCTATGGATGAGTTGATATCTTTTTATCTGTCCTGGTGCGGCTTCCTTTTGTTAAAAAACCATCTTGGTTATCAGCCTTATTGCAAATACAATGTAATTTCACATTTTTCTGCTGCTGGATATATTTAAATATAAATAGTAAAGTGCTCTGGTAACCAAAGTTATGTGCTTTGATCAGCGATCTTGAGTAGTTTTCAATAGTTATTCAAAGATGCAATACAGGTAACTGATTCTCTTCTCACTGTTAGCCAGCCAGCTTCACATCAGCAGGCAAAGGTTTCACTCAGCACATCCCAACACTCTCCTGTGGCATGTGTGACACAGATGAGATGGGAAGTGATTGATGTCCGAGGCCCTAAGATGAAAGTTTTCATGCATTAACCACAAATTCAAAGCTTTCTCTATTGCTGCAAAATGAGTACAGGCTCTTCCTTTTGATCTTGACTTCTTAAGTGACTCTTGGTTCTTCTTCCTGCCTCAGTGCTTCCCATCTTTCTTTTTCTTGTTTTCCTTCTTTCCTTCTCCCCTTTTTCCCATGTCCTCTTGTAGGTCTAAGAAGAGCAGCAATCTCTGTGCCAGGGTTTGCAAAATGTTGTTACTCTGCATATGTCAGGCTGGGGCTAAAACTTAATAGATGAGTATCCCTTTGTGTGTATATACTCAGTATAAAAAGGACAAGGGAATAATAATTAAGTGTTGGAGGAAATTTATTTAAACAGCCTTCTGAAACTGCCTCAGCTGATCTGAATTTCTCTGATGCTTATCTGTTCTTAATTGTACCAGTATACATAATTTGCTTATCGAAGTATTTTTCTGTAAAGTGAAGAAGACGTAATCTTTGGTAGCATTGAGATGTAAACCTGTGATTTTAGCCTGGTTGTCTTTGATAAGGCTTCTAGCCACCACTGAAACCCCACATTCTAGAAATGATTTTTTATTAAGCAAGCCTGCCAAAAAAAAAAAGAGGTTAAAAGAGATATTTATTGTGCAGAATAAATTAAAATAAAATGTGAAACAAGGATATTTTACGACCTCTCTATTGGAGAAGCCTTAACCATGGCATTGCTGTTAATGCCTCAGTAAAAACGATAAAGCTTTTGAATGAAAATGCGGCTGCTATTAAAAAATGGTTCAAGCTGCAATTTCATGGTTTGTGTCAGTGAAGCCCATCAGTTGAATTAAATTCCTCTGCCAACTCCAGTCTACTTATTTCCCTATACATTACCTTTTTGAGCAATATGTAAGAGCTGTCCTAGATAATTTAGGGGCCTGATACCCTGTTGTGAAGTGAGTTGGGAGCCCTTGCCTAAATATGAGCTGGGCTGGTAGCAGCTTAATCAGGCTTTCAAATGGTCTCTGCAAGGTGCACTGCTGAAGTTCAAGGTAGGATGTGCCTGAAAATACATGATTATTTCTCTTGACCTCTTCCACCATCAGAAGAATTTACTCCTGGTCAAGGTAAGACAATAGGGAGCACCATCAACTGTGTGGAGATTCACATCCCTTGGGAAAGTTGACTTCTACTGTTGCCTTTTGGAAAGAGAGGAACGCTTGGAAGGCTCTCCCTCTCCTCTTTCCTTTTATTTCTTCAAATGGAAGGTACAAAAGCAGATTTCATTCTTCATTTTTTAGATACTGATTTAGCTAGAGCATGAGGAGCTTCCTGCTGATGCACATGGAAACAAGTTTTGCTGGATGATTTTTATTTTTTATTAGATGGCTGACAGTATTTCCAAGGAATGTCTGGAAAAATGCCTCTGGTTGTCACTAGGGAATGTTTCAGGGAAACATCCAGTGTAGTAGAATCACTGCAAAGGATTTTGCTGAGTGCTAAGTCAAAAAGGAGGATTTAATAGATTTTGGGTGTTTCTCACCCCACTCCCCCTTTTTTTCCCGAGCTAAGCTATTTTGTAGCACTTAAAGAAAAAAGTCAGTGTAATAGCTGCAAGTCATTTGGGTTTTGAGGGCGTTTTTTGGTTGTTCATCTCCCCCTCTCCCCCCATAAAATTAGGGATGATCAAAGAATTTCCAGAAGTCTGTCATTTGAATACAGTGATATGAGATGCTTCCTGACTCTCTGATTTTAGAGTACTGCGGGCATCATGTATGCAAATCAGAACAAAACTGGATGTTTTCATATGATGCTTAAGTAAATGACACAAAGACTATTCAGTAGTGAAAATAATTTCAGAAAGTAATGAAAATGAGTAATTATTTTGATATATATATTTTGATGTATTGTAGTGACTTGATAGATGGGTCATTTTGGAACCTGTTTTTCTTTCTTCAGTTGCATCTGCCTCTTCGTCTAAGTAGTATCAGCTTTAGCATGTCTGTTCTTGGATAATTTTCAGATGGTTTATGTTTAACGGCTTGTTGTGATGCATCGAATAAAAAGAAGGTGCTTGTACAACAAAAATAACAAAATAAAATTGCTGCTTTGATAACTGTGTCTCTCTCTTTTCTCTTCTCTTAGCTGTGTATGCCCAAAGGGCTGTCTTTCAGGACACAGGCAGATAACAGAGATCCAGAGCTCCATTCCTTCATCATCACCAGAGAGGATGGCTCTCGTACATATGGGTTTGTGCTCACGTTCTACGAGGAGGTCACGAGCAAGCAGATCTGTACAGCCATGCAAACACTGTACCAGATGCACAATGCAGAGCAATATAGCAGCGTCTGTGCCTCCTCCTCGTGCAGCATGGACTCCCTGGCCAGCAGCATCGACGAGGGTGATGCCACATCCCTTGCCAAGCTCCAGCGATACAACTCCTACGACATCAGCAGAGACACACTGTACGTCTCCAAATGCATATGCCTCATCACCCCTCTGCCCTTCATGCAAGCCTGCAAGAAGTTCCTGATCCAGCTCTATAAGGCAGTGACCTCCCAGCAGCCTCCACCTCTGCCCCTGGAGAGCTACATCCACAACATCCTCTATGAGGTGCCCCTGCCACCCCCGGGGAGGTCGCTGAAGTTTTATGGGGTCTACGAGCCCATCATTTGCCAGAGACCTGGGCCCAACGAGCTGCCGCTCTCTGACTACCCACTGCGGGAGGTCTTCGAGCTGCTGGGCCTGGAGAACCTGGTCCAGGTTTTCACCTGTGTTCTTCTGGAGATGCAGATCCTTCTGTACTCACAAGGTGAGTACAGTTATGGACATTGGGTCTGTTTCCATTGGGCGGTTCCTGGACAGCTGCAGCCACAGGAGCTAATGTTATTTAGTGTTATATGGAGCTAATGTTGATTTTTAGGGGCATGAGAATGTAATGAGGAAATGTGAGAGAAATTAGTCTGTCTTAATGAAAGCACTAAATAATGACTTCCTCCAGGCAGAATTTAATTGTGCATTGTATTTATCACTTGTGACAGCTAGCAATAAAATTCATTTGATTATGATCCATACGATGCCCTTGAATGTGCTGCAAGACAGCATGAAACTAATCCTATCTTCTGCAGAAATACCAGCAGAAAGTAACAGATCTTGCAGAAGACACTCTTCCTGTTTTGTTTTTCAAATGGTGAGATTTCTTTCCTCCCATACGGTGGATGTGTTCTGGTTAAAATGCTGAGGGTTTTTTAGCACTTGGAGGCTGAACGTTTGGAAGATGGGTTGAAACTGAGTGGAGTTACAGGTAATCCCTTTGTAGTCCTGATTGAGATACAGTATTTTGGAACTTTGCTGACAAGGATGCTGGTACTTGTTCCTGAGACACTTAACACTGCAGTTGGCCAAGGATGGCTACACTGGTAGAAGTTGCTTGCAGGGAGCCTGTCTGTGTTGAAGTATGCCAGCAAGCTTTTGAAAATCTGGTCTGTACCTTTCCTCCTCTGTTTATGTCTTTCTGCAATAGTGCAATACTCTGCTTCAGGTGTCGGGAATCCTGACTTAGCACTGGGCATGGTCTGAGGTTTTACACTCCTCTTACTGTTCCCTGTACAATATTGATTGCTGTGAGTCTGTCCTGGTGATAGTATTTATTTGAGTACCAAATACTGCAAATGTTGCGTTGCACCAGTGTGCCCAAACATGTCAAGTTCAGGTTTCCTGCTGACTTTCAAGGGGATGTTCAGACTTTTCAGAGGTTTCTCTAAGTTTTCCTGTCCACCTTATTTGTGTTTCCAAATGGCTTCTATGATGCTGTCCCAAAATTAGGAGAATGCGCTTCAGAGAAAAATTTCCAGGGTGGGAGGGTGTGGTTTCATCAGACTAGAATGAAAACCATGAAGCCCTGGAGGTATATGTACCTTTTATTGAAAAGAGGAAAAGATGCTGAATAGCGAGACTTCTCAAGAGATGTGGTTCACAAGCAATGCACAGCTTGAAATGGAGAGGAAAGAGAGGATGGAAGATCATCTAAAATGAGTACAGGTAATGAACCTTCAGGCTTCAAAAGGGAATGTTTCGCTTTGTCATAGAAAAGAAAAGGTCAGTAAGTGTGTAATGGTAATGCTAATAACTACATGACTGAGAATGGGGGAAAATGTTCAGGGAGGTGGAAAGAGGGTAGTGCTTCTGGAAATGACTGAATTCAAAGGATTACTAGTTCTTTGCAGAGCACTTCTCCACATGGGCTCCAGGGGTTTGCTTTCAAGAAATGAAAATGAAGGGTTTTATCTTCTCTTGGTTTGAAGTATGAGCAGAAATCCTGCTGTTAGTTTTGATTAGGTTGCTTTTCCCCTCCCTTCTGCTTCTCTCTGTGTGTGTGTGTGTGTGTGTGTGTGTGTCACACTTACCCCCTTTCTTCCTTGGTTTGAATTGTGCTGCCTTTGCGGCTTTACACTGGGGTTTGACATTAGACAGCAGCACCACTGAAATGCTTTCCTTCCCCATCCATTCCGCCCTAGTCCTGCTTATGAGCTCACTGAAAACTGAAAAATGTGCTTGTCAGGTTCCTTTTTGTAATATTCTGTGCACATGAATAGCAGCCTCTGGATGCATTGCTTTTGTAACAGTCAGATAGACAGATACAAAATGTACAGTGAATAATCTTTAGTCAATTTTCAGTGCCACTGGAAGTTAGATAAATGTTATTCTTCCAGTTACTGGCTGTATTTAAACTTTACTTGTTTTGTTTGTTTTCACTGTGTTTTTTAAAGAAAAATGAGATAATGTGAAGTAACCCTGTTCACCCTTCAAAATTCAGATTTTTTTTTCTCTCTCTCCTATTATTTGTGAATATAGGGATGTCCTTGACATGACCTTTACTTTCCTATCTGGTGTAGACACAGCTTGATGGTTCATGTGGAAAAGTATATAGTTGCATTAGAGAAAATCTGTTATTATGTAAATAGCATCATAATGCGGGTCCCAGAGGTGAAGAATGTGGAGTAGAGGGCAAGTCCAAAGCCTCAGTTTTGGCATAGCCTGACAGCTGAGTGCAGGGCTAAATGTGCACTGTGGCTTCTTTTACATGTCAGACTCTACATGAGTCCTGGAAGACAAAACAGCGGCTATGTTCCTATCTGACATATAACCAGCCTAGATACTACTGAAATCTCTCTGAATTTTGAGATCCATCTGGGAGAAACACTCTCTTACCTTCCAAGTTCTTTCAAGGCAAAAGTGGAAAAGTTTTTGGCTCACATATCTCTTATTCCAAGGTAAAGAATGAGAGAGGGAATTTACAGGTTTTTCTTTCCTTCCTTCACTTCCTGCTTTAAAGAGGATGGACTCATTCTGTGTTTCCAGTGGCCTGGTCTTGTTGCAACCTTCCCAAACTTGTCAGATTAGAAGATGTTCTTGCATCCATTGGTTGCAGTTTCAAGCAAGACAGCATTATTTATCCAAGATCAGAATTCACTGACTTAATGTTTTAATACTCATGAAATCAGAGCACCGGACCAAAACTTACTTCAGTTCACCAAACTGCTTCAGTGAGAGAGCTGCCAATAACATGTATGGGAAATGGAAGCTTTTTTTGTTGATCTCCTAGGGTTGTCGGAAGGAAGCTTTTCATTCAAACTTGCCAAAAATTTTATTCTTCTTTTAAAGAATAAATACTTATTTTGGAAAGTCAAGTATGTAAATGATTGCACAATCCTGACCATGCAATGAGCCTAGTTAGTGATAACAGCAGTGAATGACTGGCAGAAAGGTTGCACAGAGACTGTACTGGCTTTTCTGAAGTGGTTTTTCTCAAGGGAACTAGAAGTTGATGATGAAAAGGTTTATTTTTAACCCTGTAGCAGAGACATTATATTTTCAGCAGCCTGAACAAAGGCATCTAACTAAATGAAGAGGTGAGGGTGTTGAGTGACTTTACCCAGGTTGCCCTGGATGTGTTCCCAGCATGGTACAAGAGTGTCTGGCACAGCTCTGTGGTGGGCCAGGACCAATGGGGAGCTGTTTGTACCATGGCTGCTAGTGTCAGCTTCAGGTATCTAATTACATTGTTCATGATATTCTGTTCATGGTATCCTGTCTCTTGGGAAAATGTAGTGGAGTGTACCACACTTTACAGCTGTGGTGGTGAAGCAGCGAGGTTGAAAGACTGATACAGAAGAATGGTGAGCTCATTTTTTTAAGCTGCTTTGTCCCCAAACATTTTTGACTGTAGGCAACTACAGTCATCAACTACATCAAGTGTACAGTTTAGACTTCAAACCAGCCTGGTGCCACAGAGCTCTCATTGTGGCTTTACAAGCCACGGTTTGGGAACTGGTTGTGTAGGTACCTCTGTTTGATGCAAAAGCAACTGAGCAAAGCATGTCAACCTGAAGCTTTGAAATGTGTGTGTTTCTTTGGAGCAGCAAGCAATGCTGTGGCAGTGTAAAGGCAAAACACGGAACAAGGTGACTGTCAGACACCTGTGCTTGCAACTCCATGGCAAGACTGAAAAGATCAGCCCTTACTGTTCATGGGGACAGTGTGAACTTCCAGGGAGTTAATCAAAACCACTGTTGGTGTGTAGGTGTAATAGACTGCTCTAAGTGCCAACTCTGGTCTGCCAAAGTGGTATAAAAAGCTATACCTGAAAGCACTAGAAATGAACTCCAATGGCTTCAGGTTACATCTTTCTGCATATAGAGAATACTTTTAAGATTATAAAGGGCCAGATTTTAACACTGGGGTTTTCAAAATTAAGGGGAGGAATTAGAGATATTTTTTCCATGCAATTCTTCAGGGTGCAGGTTTTTGCAATGCTCGTTCAAGTGCCCTTTATTTTATTCAGAGCACAGCTGTCCCATGCGACTGTGCAAATGTAAGAGTCTTGTGTACGTCCAGCCTGTGATAGATGCTACAATTTCCCAAGGTTTGGTAACAAAACACCACTGGCATGAGATTTCTACTCAAGAGAGATGAATTAAACTGAGAGCTCTGCAGAAACCTCAGCAATCCATTTTGTATGTCTGCCTTTCTGGGGATTTCAGCATGAGAGGGAGCATGTGGATGAGGCAAAGATAAACTTCTTAGAGCTTAGGCTGTTTCTGCTCATTATAATTTTGAGCATTTTCCAAGTTGTTATTCCAAGGACTTGAGTAGTTGCTCCTCCAGGATTTAAATGTTCTTTGCATTATTTATTTTTGATCTTAGAAATTATAATACAAATGACTATGCATATATAAAGTCATTGCCTAGAAAAAGGTAGTCTCTGAAAGATCTTTCTTATGAGATCTGTTTGGGGGAAGATGTAAAAAAAACAATGTACACATGATGTGTTTGCATTTTAAAACATTTTTGCACCAAATAGCTACGTAGAAATCTTTGCTTTTCTGCTCATTGTTTAAATAATTGCTCTCCACTCTAGTATTCATCATAATCAGTGGGAGGTTTTTGCAGAGAGCCATTTACGCGAGTCCCTTCCAATTCAGCATATTCTGTGATTCTGTGAAAATGCTGTGAAAGAGACCTGGGTTTAGGGCCTGAACAAAATGCTCAGAGGAGGCTGCAGTACGTGTTCTCCTGGAAAGGAGACGAGTAAATGAATAATCAGAAAATGAAATACAGTCTTCCTTTTCAACTTAGGTGAAAAGACAAAACTGCTTTTTAATTAGAAGTTGCTCAGTTGTGTTAGCCAAAGTCAATACAGCTTGAAAAGTCAAGGTTTTAAAGCATCTGGAAATAGGGAGAAGGAGCTAGTACAGGTCTGTACCACAACCTCACTGCTTCTTGTGTTCACAATGAGCTGTAAAGCAAGATCAGGTCACTGCTTTTCACACTATGCATGCACACACAGACACACTCCACCACCTCTCCTCTCTTTTTTAACTGGATCTCATTATTTTCCTTGATGAAACTTCTTTTCCTCTTAAGAATGAGGGGAACAAGGTTAATTTAGGCCTTTACATTCCAGTTACGGCAAATGCCAGCTAAACATCATGGCAAATGCAGTCTTGAGCAGAGTTGTTCCCTGCTGGGCTCTGTGTCCTCACAGATGCCAGGGGCTCCCTGTGTCCTCAGGACTATCCTTGTGTGTCCTGCTGACACCTTGTCAGCCTTGTCACAGATTTTGCCCTCATCTCACGGACTTAGCCATGCTGGTAATGGGGGCTAATTCTTAAGGTGACTCTTAATTATAAACTAATCTCTGCTGAAGCACTGATGGCAGGCTGTGACACAGATAAATCATATAAATGGAAATCTATTGAAGTAGAAGCGGGTTTTTTACGTTAAGTGTTTGCTGACGAGGGAAAAGGGTAAGGCTTGACTTTGTTGACTATTGGCCTTGGTATTTCTCTTTGGACAGAGCTGACTCCCAGTCTGAGAGGCTAATTCTTACTTCAGGCAATTACATTCAGGCTCATCTTGACCATTCTCTTTAAGGAAATATATATTTTCATATTTTTATAAATTGCCACTCTACTTTTATCGAGTAACTCATGTGCTGTGTCACTTGCTGGCAAATCCACTCTTCCACTGGGGATGAAGGGCACTGATGCCATAGGCCATTTCCCCAGGACAGTCTGCTGCTTACAACCCCATGTCACCGCACCCATCCAAGTTCCCTGAATGCAGCACTGTGAAGGCACTACATTCAGGGTGCTTTCTATATGAATGCCTTCAATGGTGATTCTATAGTGAATAAATATTTCCTGAACCATTTTTGTGCTTTATATCTGAACATTTCTTGAAAATCACTGGACTAGCTTGTCACTCGTCCCATCTGCCAGTATACAAACCAGATGAAAGGTGGAAGCTTCCAGAGTGCTTTGATGTCTGCTGCACTTATACATGCTTCTTCTGGGAAGCTATTGAGGTCTGATTTGAAAACCTTTGCTTTCATAAACAATTTTTGTCTCAGATGTGAATTTCGGATTTTGTTTTTCATCTGCAGTAGGCTATATATAAACATCACAGATCTGAAGGTGCCAAACCCAAAGATAAGTCTCATAGCTGTTATGTGCTGTTCTGACTCAGCCACAGAGCTCAAACCAAAATACTCATTTTATTTTCCAGTTTTTCCAATATACCTGGCTTGCCTAATTCATCTCTTGTTACACTCCCCCCCCTCCAAAAAAAAAAGCAGCTGAACAGCAATTGCTTTTAATATTTGAACTGAATAGGTAGCATATGGAAAAGCTATTGGTCACAAGAACATGTTAAGGTCTCCACAGGTGTTTCACACTGAATGATGACCTTTTTAATTCATTAAGATTTGCTGGGGGGGGTTTCCTTCTGTTGTTAGTTTTATTTAAAATTATTGCTTAGAATTGAGATATGTGGCTTTGCAGAGCTGCAGTTATACTTTTTACATGTTCAAAAAAGCAACAGAGGAAAGGCACTGGTGTCCAGGTAACTCATCCCCTCAAATGCTTCCAAGTGCTTTTGAATTGTATGTCAAGCGGGACTTCAAAAGGAAAAGAAAGAAGCACAATCTATTTTTAGAGCATCAGTCTGGATTTAGACAATGCAGGCTGTGACTCCAGCTCTGTGCTAGGTTTTCTGCATTACCTTTGGTAGGTCACAGGAACAGAGAGTTGGGGAAAGGCCAGGTTGTTCTTTCATTGGGAAGGCGGGGGTGTTCAAACTGTATGTGTACTGATCACAGCAGGAACACGTTTCTGGTTCGAATGAGGATGTGTGCTCTTACACATGCCTTATACTCAAAATTCCTGCTGCTGAGCATTTGCTAGGGTGGTCACAGGTGAAATGCTTCTATTTAATCATAACCAAAGATTTGAACCTGTCTTGGAAAGAATACCTGAATGACAGCTGTTTTGGGCAGGGTTAACACTGATGTCCCTTTTCCCTTTAGAAGGATCTGGTTCTGCTTCGCTGCAGCTGGAGAAAGATTTTGAAATACCAGACTCCTTCATAGTGGGAAAAGTAATTTTTATGTTGAGCTTTGTGAATTGCTTAACATCTCAGAGCTTCTACAGAGCCTGTAAAATGAAAGGAAGATTATTTTATTTTGTTTTCTCAGTCACTCCCTCTGTTCGAACTTTAAGCACTTTGAGACAGATGTTTCTGGATGCATAGTATCTATTATAATCCTGTGCTGTTTGGTTATTGTCCTGTTACTGTGTTTTGGTGTATCAACATTAAGACAAATAATTGTCAGATTTTGCCCTCTTTCAGAAAAACATTTCTGGGGAATTGATGTTCAAGTGCTGAAATCCTTTCCATTTCCAACAGAAAACAGTGATTTGTAATTGTACAGGAAGATCTCAGGGCTTGCCTTTTGAGCACTGTGTTGTATCTTGTGAGCTATGTGGATGTTACCAGAGCTTTGTAAAGCCTGACTGGAGCGTGGTGCTTGTGCAGAGCTACCAGCCTGCAGAGTAGCAGGTTCCAGCTGCAGTTACATGTCCTCAGCAGGGAATTGGGAAACAGGGACTTGGCTGAGGGCTCCTACCAGCTGATGCCAGAAAAGAGAGTTGGATCTAGAGTCTTTTAACTTGACTGTTTTGCCCTCTTCTTCACTTACAAAGAAGGTTAAATGTGACAGAAAACGCTGCACCAAATCTGACTAAGTGGTTGTTTAGGAGGCAGCAGTTGCAATAGAAATCCCAGGGACCGCTTTGCCTTGGGATTATCCTGCTTGAATGGTGTCTTTTGGAAAATGTTCTGTGAACACAAAGAATGATAGAATAATTTTGGTTGGAGAAGAACATTAAGATCATCAAGTCCAACCATAAACCTAGCACTGCCAAGTCCACCACTAAATCATATCTCTAAGTGCCACATTTACATGTCTTTTAGATGCCTCTAGGGATGATGACTTAACCCATTCCCTGTTTTCAACCCTTTCAGTGAAGAGATTTTTCCTAATACCCCATCTAAACCTCCCCTGGCACAGCTTGAGACTATTTCCTCTTGTCCTATTGCTTGTTACTTGGGAGAAGAGACCAATTCCCATCTTGCTACAATCTCATTTCAGGTAGTTGTAGAGACTGAGAAAGTCCCCCTTGAGTGTCGTTAGCTTAGGATGAAAAAACCCCAGTTTTTTCATCTGCTTCTCGTAGGACTCATGTTCCAGACTCTTCACCAGCTCTATTGCCCTTCTCTGAACATGCTCCAGCACCTCAGTGTCTTTTCTGTAGTGAGAGGCCCAGACCCAAATGCGGCACTCCAGGTGTGGGTCCCCCTGAGTACAGGGGGACAATGTGATGTATGTAATGCATGTAAGAGAGGTGGAGCAATCAAATGGAAAGGAGATCCAGGAAAAGAGAAATTTAAAGCTCAAAGCCCATCTGCATCCTGCCAAGGAACGCATGTGCTGTTTAGGGCACTTAGTAAGTCTCCAGGTCTTTTGGGTCCTTTCTCTGTCCTGGGCTGCCCAGCAAAGAGAAGGGGAAGCACTGCCCCAGCCTTGGGTCTAAACTGTCTGCTACTGATCTCTGTACCCAGGCATGATTTTGCATGGGCCACATCTTTGCTCTGGTGGCAGCAGCTTCTTTGGACCATCCCTGTGGGCTATGACCTGTTCATGCATTTAAAGCATTTAAAGCCTTCCTTGTTGGCATGGCAGGGCCTTTCAATGCATCCAGCATGGTGTGTGCCACATGTGGTGAGTGAGCCCTAAGAAGAGGAAGGATTTATTTTACAGATCTCAAGAAATGAGCTGGCTTTGAGCCATTCATCACTCTTGAGTTTGTGACNGGATGGTGAAAGGAATGGAGGACAAGCCCTATGGGGAGCAACTGCAGCAACTAGGGTTGTTCAGCCTGGAGAAGAGGAGACTCAGAGGTGAGATTGCTGTTTACACATAACCTGATTGCTGTTTACAACTACTTGGAGGGAGGTTGCAGTCAGGTGGGTGTGAATCTCTTCTCTCAGGCTGATGACACCAGGACAAGAGGGCATAGCCTTAAACTGCGCCAGGGGAGGTTTAGACTGGATGTTAGGAAGAGTTTTTTCACAGAAAGAATGATCTCTCATTGGAATGGTCTGCCCAGGGAGGTGGTCACATCACCACCCCCAGAGGTGTTTAAGAGAAGACTCGATGAGGAGCTCAGCAACATGGTCTAGATGGGAGGCTTGGATGGATGGAGAGTGGTGCCCATAGTTCCACGCTTGTGAGTCTGATCCCTGGGTGGGCGTTCACCTGGGAGTTGGACTAGATGATCCTGTGGGTCCCTTCCAACTCAGAATAACCTGTGAACCTTCTGTGGATGTCACCCAGACCGTGTGACTCTTTTGTTAAAACCAAACTGATTATCTCTGCTAATCACTGACAAACATTGCTAGATGGTAACAATTAGCCTAATAATTTGGTGATCACTACTGGGGGGGGGATTTATTGTTTTTTTTAACAGCTTTCCTCAAAGTAAATTGGTTACCAAATTTGTGCTAGTGAACATATTATCAGTAGCACCAAAGAAAAGTGAGCATGCATTTCCACAGCTGAATGCCCTTATCCAAAAAGGTACTTGCAACTTTGCTGTCAAGACCTGTTACTTCATGAGACTATGTGGATCAGGAAAGACTTTGGAATTGTATCATGCATAGTAAGACATGCTACTTTGTGTATTTGTTTTCTTTTTAACCTTTAAATCTTTCAGAGTTATGAAATGTTATGAGACTCGTAAGCTTCACCCGTAGGTATTGTAAGTTGAATTTGTATATGTGCTCCTCAAAACTGGACAGTGAATGGACATGTCTACTTATGGACCATTGCATGGGGACGGATTCATAAATGGCTGATCCGTAGCTGGGAGTGGTTTTGAGGTGTAACCTTGAGGCTGATTTGTGTGCATGAAAATGATTTTGAAGGCTGAGTGAATAGCTATTAGAAAGACAAGATGAAAAATGTTTTTGCCCTGCCGACTGACCTTCTGCAGATTGAGGCTGGTTTTCCACAGAGAGGTGCTAGCAAGCAGAATGGGTTATGCAATTTGTTGCTCTAATTTGCATATTTATTCAAGTGTCTCTTCCCAGTGACCTCGTAATAGCTGAGCAGTGTCAGATGACAGTGCTTTTGCCATTGTTGATGTGTGCCAAGGTATCTGGCTGCCTTGTTCAGGAGGTAGGAAGGGCCAGGCCGGGTTCTTCTCCAGGAAAAACAATCAGTGGGGCTATAGGAAAAAAGTCTTCTTACCTGTCTCAGAACTAGAGTGCTCATATACATATATATCTTTAATTCCTGTAGTGGGACAGAGGGATTAGGAGAGATGGGCAACAACCCAAGTGTTACTAGAGATCTGCGTCTGGCCTCGTTTGAGAGAGAAAATCTTTTGGTTGCTCAAGCTGAAACTTCTGAGACTTGCTTGGCACTGAGGAGACTTCATCCCTTTTGCCACTCTTGGTGGTTACTCATGATGTACCCATGCACTGAAGCTGACAGGAACAACTCCTTTTGCAAACTGTGAAAAGCAGCTTTCACAAGTGGCAGAGGCCCAGGGTGGGGAATCAGAGCTGATCCCTGTCTTGCCTGTGCCACACACCTTCTGTAAGTTCAGAATTGCTTACAGACTTGCACTTTGGTGTTCCTGTCTTTAACCCCAACCCTTCAATGAGATGTGCTGGTGCTTTATGATCAACTAAGATTCCTAAGGAGTTGCGTTCACAGACTTTGAGTTCTTCAAGTTCTTCGAAATTTGGGGGGAGTTTTTATTAGAAGCAAACATGTAGTCGTCTTGTTTCACTTTCATCAGCTGCTCACAAGGTCCAGGGGTCTTTTCCTGTTTCCAGATAGATTCTCTGCAGTTTGAGATTTGCTGTAAGGATGACCATCCCTTTTAATATTAATGTGTGATTAATTTATTTATATGTATATTTTTATTGTTCTCACTTTATTCCATCCCTTATATTAATAAATAGGTAGTGGTATTGCATCATGGTAGTGGTATTGCATCATGCCAGCTGGATATTTGAGAAATAGTTTGCTCTTACCTAAATTCTGAAATATTTTGTCAGCTCATCTGCATCGAATTAAATTCTAATTTAAAAAATAATGCACGATGTGTTTACTTGAATCAAAACATTGCAAAGCAATGAACTAGTGGATTAAATACAAATTTGGGAAAGTAATGGAATATAAATATACTATCTACACAGAATATTTGTAGAACTAAATTTATATTAGGCTTCTGTTTGGATTTTACTTAAAAGCAGTGTTTTTAAATACTTAAGGACTATAAACTTCTGCTGGTATGTGGCCAAGGCAAGTCTTCTGGAAAATACACTCAGCCTTGGAAGTAGTAGCAAGTGGAGCAGAAACAGGCAAGCAGGAGCAAGCAAGAAACCACAATGTTTCTTTGAAGTCCATTTCTTTCTCCTCCTTTTTCCCCTTGTAAAAATAGATGCTTTTTATAGAATTAGAGTATTATTATCCTGTACTGTAGAAAGAACTTCTGGTATCCCTTTAATAAATTAATTTAATGACAGAATAGATCTAGGTAAGATATGAATATTTATGGTCAGCAGTTACTTTCTGGGAATAATGAGTTTTGATTAATTAAACTATGTTTAAGGTTAAGTACTGTCTTATTTTCAAAAGAACATCTTACCATATAAACATGGTTTCTTTCTTGTTTTGTCACTGATGTCCTTGCCAAACAGATTTCAAAAGCAAAGCACAGTGAGATAATTCAGTGTATGTCTCTCTCTCTCTTTCTGTCTAGATTACCAGCGTCTGATGACGGTGGCAGAGGGAATCACAACGCTGCTGTTCCCATTTCAGTGGCAGCATGTGTACGTCCCCATCCTTCCCGCCTCTCTCCTGCATTTTCTGGATGCTCCTGTTCCCTATTTGATGGGGCTGCAGTCTAAGGAGGGAACAGACCGCTCCAAGCTGGAGCTGCCTCAGGAGGTCAGTCTCCACTGTTGCTGTCCTGAAATGCGTTATTAATATTTATGTGTGAATTCCCACTGGAAAATGCCATGCCTGGAAGTTAGGAGGCTTCTCTGGCACTGTGTAAACTGCTGACTTAGCAGGATTGAGATGGTAGGCAAAGTCTCTGCAGCCCTTCTTGGTCCGTTTCTGAACTTAATGAGTACCAATAATGGTATTGATGTGTAAATGCTTCTCAGTCTGTTTTCATTGTGACACTGGAAGTTTCTCTGCTTTCCCTGCATCACATGCTTCACCAAGTTCTGTTACTCTATGTCGTAGTCCTACTGACAGAGAGCTAAAGAGCATTTCATTTATGGATGATCTTAATGGATCTGGATCTCAGATGCAGTTGCTAGATGGTGTAAACCCATCCCATTGCTGCTGCTGCTGAAGGAGTGGGCCCTGTCCTGCCAGCCTCATCCCATCCTGTGGTGAGCCCATGTGTTCTGGCTGGGTTGAGGTCTACTACTAGGCCAGTATCCTGGCCTCCAACAAGCCAGATTTGCATTAATACTGTGCCCGTGAAACCACTTATAGAGAAAAAAGGGAGATGTTAAAATCCTAGGTGATGATAGAGGGTGAAATGAGTACTTTCCTCTCAAAATTTGACCAAAATGATTAAAACTGCTTCGCATTTTAACCTGGTCATACAGCAAAGTCTTTGGGATATGGTTAGTTTGTCTGCATTCCAGACAGTGACCAGAACCAGAGCATACCATGGTGTCTTCTTAAAATCGGTAGGAATGTCAAAAATAACTATTCATACAGTAGTAACATGTGTTGAAAGGCAGCGCTGAGTTCAGCTCCGTGGAGGGACCTCTCCTGGGATCCCTAAGGTTTGTAAACATGTGTTTTTACTGAGGAGGGAGGTGAGAGCAGCAGCCGAGCAGAATTTGCGGGAGGGGGAGTTTATATGTGGAAGTGGAGGGATACACACAGGGTGAGGATCATACAGTTTTTAATAAAGATCTATTTTAAGTATTACATGGAGGTGACTGAGTCCTTGCTTCAATGGCATGTAATTGGAAATCAAGTTTTACCTCCTGGATATAATGACCAAAGCACATGAAATTTGCATTGCTGTGGAAACAAAGCTGGTATCTAGCTGTGCTCCTCGGTAAGATCATGCTAATACTACACAACTGCTGTGATTTTTAAAATTACTAGTCACATGCTTTTAGTTAGCAGATTAAGCTACCATTTTCCTTAAATTAAAATTTTAATGTGACAGGCTTGAGGTATCACTGGAATAACAAATTAAATATCACCAGGGAGAGAAGAATAATAATGGGGTGGAATCTGCCCCCCACCCCTGATGTTTAACAAATGAGTGAAAAATATCAGCATTTATGAACACCACAGGTCCAGTAACTGTGGGAGTGGGAAAGAAAGAAGGTGTGTTGAAGAGGGAAGATCTTGAATCTCAAATTCCTCTAGACAATAAAAAATAAAAAATCCTTCAGCATGCAAGCAGTGATGAAGCACTGTTCGCTTTAGCATTCCTTTCTTGTTCAGGCCAGGGGCTAGCTCTCCAAGCTCTTGCTCTAAATATAAACCATTTGTTTGTTAGAGATAAAAATTCTAACAACTGGCCATCATGCTATCTTAAGGTTACTAATCTTTCTGCATTAACTTTAATCATGAGATGTTTTTGAAGAGAGAAGTGAGACCAATTCCCCCAGGGTTTTCTGAATCAAAATCTCATTTTTCAAATTTTGTAAATGATATGCAGAGCCGAAATTAAAAAGCCTTTGAAATGAAATATTGATAGATAAGAAGGCAGTCCCTGAGCTAAAGAACTGTACTGGTGAATACCGCAACTCTTTTTAAGAGCTGTGTAGTTAAATAAAGCAAATCATTTTGTAAGAAGAAATGCTTTTCTTTGTACAGACTAAATTTAATATGAAAAAGTGAGTCAAAGGGACACTTCTGCTTTACCAAATGAATCCTAATAACCTTTAAAATATCTGTGTGAAAGGTGATTAATGTCAAACATGCCCCTGAAATACCCAATACCATATCAAAAACATGTTTGGTGTGGAATATACTATACTGCTGAAAATTAACCTTTTCAGGAAAGGAGGAAAATAAATCCTTTCTGTTCACATAATCTGAGGATTAGTCTACAATGTTTTGTAAGAAGGAAAGAACAGTAAAAGTGCCTTGGAGAAGGCAAAGGAGTCGTGCTCATGGTCAAGTCAAGCTAACAGATATCTGCTGCTGCCCTCTGGGTTTCTCCATCTCCTGTTCTGCAGCTTTATGCCAGGGTAAAACCCATCAGGGCTCAGCACCTTGGGAGTCTGACCTGGTTTAAGATTTTATTCAGCACAGTGCTCTCAGACAGTGAATTTCAGATGTAAGTTGTAGTTCAGAAGATCAATTACTGTTTTTCATTCTGCTATTATTCCTGAGGGTGCATTTGCAATGTAATTAATTTTTATGTGGGGTTCTTCCATCCCTGCATTGATGTTTTTCTAGTAAAAGTATCTGCTCTGCTAGATTAATGTCTTCACTTTAATCTTACAGGCTGAGATCCATCTCCATTCATAGCAAAGCTAAGAGCACTCACTTTATATGAGGAAGAAGAATTGCTAAGATGAAAAGCCTCCATGGGAACAGGGGGTCAGGGGAGTGGGGGAATAGGGCACTATTTCCAGTGGACAAGCTGTACTCAGACATGATCCCAAAGGATTTATATGGGACCCTCTTTTGTAGTTTTGCTCATAGCAGTGTTACCTTTCTCACTGAATGTCTTGTTTCTTGGTAGCACTGCTACAGAGGCTTCTTGTAGTTGAATCCTGGTAAAATAAATGTGCCCAGGGGATGCAATAATTCACACAAAGGATATTTACATGGCTTAACAAGTGGTGCTGCACGTCCTGCTTGTGTCTCCTTGACTGGTCTAGGAGGGCATATCATTGTAGTGGAAAGTTTGGAATCTGCAAGTCCTGTGGGAACAGGAGAGGGCGGGAGATTTTATTTATTCATTAAGCCGTTGTCATCCAGTTGGCCCGAGCTTTTCTGAAGTCTGAAATGTCACAGACTAGACAACTTAGCTAAAGCCTCCTGCATTTGTGTGCACTTGCCTTCCTGTCTGGAAGCACCCTGGGAAAATAAGGCTACATCACAAAGGAGCCAATTCAAGTATCCATTTTGAAACTTTTCTTTGTATTTCAGGCAAACTTGTGCTTTGTAGACATTGACAACCATTTCATCGAACTGCCAGAGGAATTCCCCCAGTTCCCCAACAAGCTGGAGTTTATCCAGGAAATCTCTGAGGTTCTCCTGCAGTTTGGAATCCCTCCAGAGGGCAACCTGCACTGCAGTGACAGCGCCACCAAACTCAAGAACTTGGTTCTTAGTGACTTGGTGAACGACAAGAAGAATGGGAACATCCCCAGCAATGCCCTCAACATGTACGAGCTGCTGAAAGGCAACGAGACGATCGCCCGCCTGCAAGCCCTTGCCAAAAGAACGGGCGTGACGATGGAAAAAATGACCATCACGACCCCCATCACAGAGAAGGAGAAGGATGGGAAATTGTCGTGTGAGGAGCTGGAGCTGAGGGACTACAAATTGAACGTGCAGCTCCGTGAGGTTTTTGCCAACCGCTTCACACAGATGTTTGCAGACTACGAGGCTTTTGTCATTCAGGCTGCCCCCGATTTGGAGTCGTGGCTGACGAACAGGGAACAAATGCAAAACTTTGACAAAGTAAAGAGAGCTGCCTATTCATTTTTCCATCTAAAAATGCTTTTGAGGGGGAGGGAGAAGAGCTGTATTATGTATACATGACCTAGGTATTCTTTAATCTGCCCTTCTTCATCTGCCTCACTGATAGGCTTGTCCGTCCTCATTACTCAGGGCCAGATCGCCTGACAAAGTACATTGGTGCACATCCACTGAGCCGGTCAGAGCTGTCCTGGCTTGTGCAAACCAAGCTGGCAGGCTTCTGCCTGCTGCTGGGGCTGGTACTGTGGGTTTGGTGGAAGGGTAGCAATGGAAAGTTACCTTTTTTTTCTGTTTTTCCTTCTTTTTTTGTTTGGTGAGTGGATAGGTGCACACATGAGACGAAAAACAGATCCAGTCTTGTGTTTTCTGATCTCACAGTAGAGAGGTTTGGTAATGGGTAGTCTTGTTCTGAAGAAGGTTATCACTTTGTTGTGGCACAGGAGTACTGTTTACGACTCCATGGTAGTGTGTACACAAGAGTGAAAAGGGAGCTGAGATTAGAAATAGGGAAACAGAGACAGTAGGCTAGCGAAAGGAATGAGAAATGTTGGGAGGCTTACACAGTTGCTATTTCTGAGTGACTCTGCAAAATAGACAGTGCTCTTAGCCATCAGCTTTTTCAGATACCAGTCCTTCTTTAAGGAGAATGTTAGGAGGAACAGACTATACTCATCTAAGTCACTTTTTAATCAAAAAGAATGCTGCCCTGCCTTTTATTGGTTTGTTTGTATTCCATCATTAAACAACGCAGCATCCAAAAGAGGGAGTTGTTTAGGCGATCTCTCCTAGTGCTTCTGCAATAAAATGGGCTGTTAATTTTTAGAGTTGAAAGCTCAGTTAGAGACTTATACATACAATCAGTTCCAATTGAAAATTCATGATTAATTGCCCTCTGTAACGTCATAAAAGAGGATTAGCTGGAAAGCACTATGCATTCCTTGATAGGTATAACATATATGATATGGTCCCGAGCTGGACTGCCCAGTGAGTGCCAGAGGTGCCAAGTGGGCACATCTGGTGGTGGCCTGCCATACATTGCACAGGCTTGTTCCTGTGGATGGTAGCTGCTAGTTTGCTTTGAAAAAGCATGAACACTACTTCAGTAACTCCCTATTCCCTTTCCTCTAGCTGTCACGAAACCTCCCTGACTGGTTATTTCTAAAAGTTGTGACCCAAGAGATGGCCTGCCAACCAAACCCCTTCGTAGGGGGATCCAGAATCTATCTAAAAGATGTTTTTATAGTGGAGGAGCCTTGTCCAAGCCTTCCTGCTGACTGCTTGATCAATTTTCTACCACAGGAGGACTCACTGGGTCAGTGCCGGGAGAGAATGTGGCACTAATGAGCTGTTCTGTATTTCAGGCTTCCTTCCTCTCGGACCAACCTGAGCCTTATCTCCCATTCCTTTCACACTTCATCGAAACACAGATGTTTGCAACCTTCATAGACAATAAAATAATCTCCCAGTGGGAAGAGAAGGACCCTTTTCTACGCGTTTTTGACTCCCGAATTGAGAAAATAAGGCTGTATAATGTCAGGGCCCCTGCACTGCGGACATCCAACTATCAGAAATGCAGCACTTTGAAAGAAGCAGGTACGTCCAGACGGGCTAGTAAAATATTCAGAAGTACAGTGTCAACCACAAAGAAATATAGGTCCTCAGTCATCTGAGCATTGCAGTCGATGAGGAAGCCGTAGAGCTACCTAAGGAGGACTTAGCAGTGTCCTTATCTCCCCTAAGCAAAAACTTCAGCTTGCTTTTAAACACCAGAACAGTGGGAGCCTTTACCTTCACTTTGAGCTCTCCTAGGCTGGTGCCTTTAATAAACACAATGCAAACAGTGGAGCTGGGCTCATAGTTTCTCATCAGGCAGCTCCTGTTGCATTGCCAGGAGAGCTTTCCTTCACCATGGTGGTGAAGCCACACCAAGGAGTCAAGCCTCAGTGTCTGCTCCACTGGCATTGTCTCCCCCTTCCCATAAAAAGACCTTATTTTGCCTTAGGCCATTGGGTTAGAGCAGCGGGGGAGGCCGGGAACTTAATCCTGTGTGGCATATTTATTACCTCTAGGAATAGATGCTCAGTGTTAATGAGCAATGCACTGTGTACTGAAGGTTTGTGTTATTTTCCCTTACAGTTACAGGATGTATTTTCAAATTATACTGGAGTTACTTACTCAGTACATGGGCAAGTATTGATTTCATTTCCAAGTAACACAGGGAAATTGTATTCTGAAATTTGTTGGGAGACATACTAATAAACTAGGGCAAACATTTCTCATGAGGTTTTTTTTGTTTAACTCCTTCAGAGTGTTTTACTTGTTATAAACGTGGCAGAAATAAAAATCTGTGTCTGCTTAACTTTTTCTAAATCCAATTCTAATTTGCAGGTCGACTATCTATTCAGCGTCTAGTTTTGGCAGATATTGTGGCACCAGAACCTCATTTTCTGTCTTGTGAAAAGCAGCAAACTGATAGTAATACCAACTTTCCTTCATATTTACCATGCACAATATATGTGACCCAGCACCAGTCCAGCACCTGTTTGTTTAACTTACTATTTTTGAAACCCTTCAAATCCTCTGACCCCACACTACCCACTCCTTTTCTCCAAAATGGAACCACACAAAGTGATTTTTTTTTAAGGGGGAAATAACCCTGCTAAAATTCTAATGATAGCATATGCAAGTCTTACAACAGTTTCTTTCCTGTCACAATTTTATAAACTAGGAAATGAGTTCTGTGTTGTTCTGGGCAAATGGAAAATGGGTTTAGCTTCCACACTTTGCATATTTATTCACTAGTTGTGATACGCTGCTAGAACAAGCCTGCCCGTTAATGGATGGGCTATAAAGAGTTGAATATTAAAGTTAAATGCTAAATTCCCCCATACACCTCCTTCCCCAGTCCTTCATAAGTGCACCTGACTCAGTGATGGGTGACAGATTTTATTTTCTTCCTGCTCGGGATTAAAGATGAAACCCTCACACCCTTGAAGGAAAGGACTGAAGCACATTAGTCTCAGCAGAGCTGAGATTCCCAGGGAGCCCTCTCGGCTCTTACCACAGCCTCCTCTGTTTCCAAGCATCTGTTCATCTTCTTGATGCTGCTCAGGCCTTGCTGCAGTTAGCTATGCTTTTTGAAGCCCTGTCATCCAGTAATGGCATATCTAAATTCAGGAGGAGGATCATTATAGATGCCGGGATGTTTGCAAAACTCAGGAATCCCCCTGCCATGCATCTGCCCAGGGAGATCTATCTGGGCAAAGCAGGGTGCCCAGTCCCACAGAGTTGCAGCCGGCCTCGGAGGTCTCTATTCTGCTGAAGTAGCCTTGAAACTGAACAAGGAATTGTAGGGAAAGATGGCATTTCTCTTGCCAATAGCGCATCTCATAGGCTCCTGTAAATACCTGCTTGTGTAACAGCTAACTTGCCTGTGCCAGTGCTAGCTGTGTTGGGTAAAGAAACTAAAATCAAAATTAAAAAAACAACAGCACAAGTGTCTCCTCACCTCTGCAAGTGACAGATTTCTGTGTCTAACGTCACTGTTTGACTGTTTTGGTGGGTGTTCAGGGATCTGTTGTGGTGCCCTCGGGTGTTCACCTGTGACTGTCTCTTGCAGCCCAGTCCATCGAGCAGCGGCTCATGAAGATCGATCACACCGCTATCCACCCGCACTTGCTCGACATGAAGATCGGCCAAGGGAAATACGAACAAGGATTTTTCCCGAAGTTGCAATCGGATGTCTTGGCAACGGGACCCACCAATAACAAGTAAGCACAGGGATTTTTATTTTCTGGTTTTAAAAGCAGGTTTCTTGTGCCAAAGATTCACATCGTTGGACTGAAGTCCTAATTTTGGATGGCATGTAACCAGCAATTCTTTCCATTTCTGGTTTGTATGGGCTGTGACTCGTGAAGTTATGACCCTAGTTTGGGCTCTGATAGGAAGTGTTAGCTCCGGTTTGGGGAATATTCCTCCGTACTGTTTCCTGTTGAGTGGTAAGTGCTCTGTCTTCTCATGCATAGTTTTATGAATTTAAAATTAATTGCTTGTCTGTTTTGCAATGAAATTAATACCCACTCTGTTCTTCTCTTTTTTTAATTGTTACTACGTGACCAAAGAGATTTTTGCAGCTCTTTCACTCTTTCAGTTTCTGCATTGGAATACACTAGAAAAATAACTTGGTGAGGGTGGAAAGTGTGTGGTTCTGTACCTGGGTTTCCTATTTTGAGTCTAATAAGGTTCTGTGATGCACTTTGATATGAAGGTAGGAGTACCTATAGCTGTGGAATTGAGCGTGTCATTGCATAGTTAATGTACCTATTATAAAATGAGAACCTGTAGTACTGATACTTGGTATTATAATTGTGCAAACTTAAAGTGTTACGTGCTGTGAGTAACTTTTTTTTACTTCTTTTTTCCTTCAAACCCCATGAATGAGAGGGATTTCTCCTTCTTCAAAAGTGAAATATTTGGGCATCAGGGATTACAAATTCATTAAATTGTTAGTTTAAGCCCTCAGTCCCAGTTTCTATGACAAGTCAAAGTGTGGGAGCACAGATAAATCTGAAAACTTCAAAAGCTACAATTGTCCAAATGTTAAAGCTAGCTCTTGTTTCAGATGTGTACATGCACACATGCTGCTCTGAGCTCCTGTATGAAGTGCCCACTCAATTCTATTTATACACCTTTTGTGCACCCCAGTGCTTGCTAATCCCTTTTTAATAACCTACTAGGAATAGGATTTGCAAATGATAAGATATCTTTAAGCTTTGGATATTTAAAGAATTGCAATTATTTAAAAGGAATTAATTTTAAAAAAACCAAACAAAAAGGAGGAGAGGATGAACACATCCTAAAGTTCCTTTGTTTGCAGTCTTCCTGCAAATAGAGACAAAAGTTTGTGGGCAATGGTCCCTTGAGGCATGGAGGATTTGTTCATCTTGTGGGATGCTGTATTTAGCAGTCTGTCTCGTATGGTGTGTTTCGGTTTTACGGTGTCAGCAACAGCGTGCTCAGCCTGCTTGAAGTTGTTATTTCTTCTGGCTCTATTGCAGAATCTCAGTGAATCTATGAATAAGCATCAAATCAAAAATAGTTTTCCTTATGTCTTTTGAGATGCTTAGATTGGTACCTATTCTAAAATGTGGCTCTAACTCCTTGAGTGATAATTTTGATTCAGATTGCAGCATGTTTCAGAATTCGTAAGTACCAAAATGCTATTACTTACCACAATGCAATGTCAAAGTGACAAATGTTTGGAATTCCTCCAGTAGTATATTGCCAGAAAGGTTTGTAATTGGAAAATCTCAAGACCATCTGTTTATATCTTCTTGCTTCCTGGTTTTCATGTGAGCTGCTGAGAGGACTTTCTTTCTTTGCTATTCAAGATGTGTAATTCTGCTGAATTTATACCCATGTACAAAGCTCTCTACAAAGACACCATTACTCTTCTGACCACAAAATCACTTAAGTATAGCCTTCCATTAATTTGAATTTCCCAGTGTATGATTCTTGGAGATATGTTTTACACTCTTGTAAGACTGGACCTGTGGGTATTGGGTAAGAGAATATTTCAGCTACATTCCCAGACACTTCAGATGTAGCTATTGTGTGTTTATATTATAAAGTTAATGCAAAGAATATTACTATGTAGATTAGGATTATGTTTGCAGGCTTCAGTTTTACATCACAAATTTTGTCCTGAATATTGTAAAGAAGTGTATTTATAAGGAAAGGGGGGGAAAAAGGAAAATCACTCTTGTGTTTCAGTCAATTGTTGCTGGACAGTAGCAAATAAACCCATTCAAAGCTGTTTTAATGAACACCTGTCCTCAGTGGCCAGCAATCAGGTATTTATTCCTTCCCTGTCTGGTCTGATAAACCAATAAATGTATAACTGGAGTTCATAATGTTATCTAGCTCTTCCCTTGCTGTAACCTGGCAGAGCACTAAAGATGCCTCTCTCAGTTACTGGGCTGTTACATGTGTAATATGTTATTTCAAAATCCCAGATACGATGCAAACAGACAAACACTTTCAGTTCCAGATCTTATATGCAATCCCAGAAAAGCATACTGCTTAGGCAGGCAGAAATTGTGTAGGAAAAGAGGTGTCTGGCACTTGCTTGCTGGTCTTGGAGGGCATGGGTTGGGCACAGGGGTGGGTTGTTCAGCCACAATGGATCACTNGGTGTTAGATGGTGAGTTGGACTAGATGATCCTTGTGGGTCCCTTCCAACTCATAATATTCTGTGATTCTGTGACTGAGGGTAAGAACTGGAGCTCCATGCGAGTAGAAGGCAGGTTTTAAAAGCTTTTCTTAGGAACAACATTAGGCATGGGGATCCTGAACCTATGTAAACAATGAGGACATAAAAAGGGAAGCTTCCTGCATGGGTAGAGTTGGATAAAAGATGAAAAGGAGAGCATCAGATGGTTTTCATAGTGGAGGGTTGATCATGTTAGGATGTGTAGATGTTAAAACTGTCGTGGTTTGACCCTGGCTGGCTGGCAGGTACCCACTAAAGCTGCTTTCTTACTCTCCCCTGCAAATGGGCAACAAAATTGGAAAACAGTATCCCAGGTATATGATTAGTTTTCCTAATCATCTTTTTGATCAAGATCACCGGACCATGGATAAGACATTAACTGCAGAATATGCAGATCTAAACTTGAGCAAAAGATTGTAACTGTTGTATCCAGATTATTTTTTCTGTAAAGATCAATTCATCCCAGCAAACAGCACTTGAACAAAAAACACAAACCAAAACCACCTCACTGAGTTCTGCCCTTATTCCCTTCAGGCAGCAGTGTCCCACTTGAGGGACTTCCTCTGCACTCATTGCCTTCAATATATCCCCCATGTCATGGGAAAACCTTCTGAATCTACAGAGAACAGCTGCGGCTTCCTCTGGGTACAAAAGCATCCCCATCATGCTGCTCTAACCTTGTAAAGCAGCAGCTTCTGCAGAACTCCTCCTAGAAAGCATCCCAGGAGAAAACAGGCTGCGGTCCCTTAGGCAATTTTTCTGTTATTCTGGAAAAGAGCTGTGGCTTCCGAAGTCCTCATTTCCTTTCCCAAACCCCAGCACCACACTGTGGTTTCTGTGTGTTCCCTTTTTCTCTCTCTGCATGCATTTTCTGTCAGGCTTTTTAAATTGTAGCTGGGACTCCACTGGCTGATGCATTTGCAATGATCTAGGAGTGGAATTTGAATGACAAAACGCCAAGCTACACAAACACTTCATGGTTTTTGATTAGCTAATTGTTAAATTAAGGGGAATATGCTTACAGTGCAAAATTAAAACAATGAAACAAGCTGTGTTTTCAATCTAATTGATTACCTTGTAACTTAATTTGTACTAAGAAGCTTGATAAATGAGATTAAATATTGCAGAGGAAAACATTGATTGCACACCAAGCTTGGGAACATACATATTTGCATTCTGGCGATTTGTAGTGAATGTCTGCAGGAACAATTGAACTCATTTTTTTTGTTCTTGTATATTTTGGTTTTCAACTGAAGGTTTTGCTTTGTTACACATTTGCAAAATGCCTTAAATTACCCTTTCCGCTCCCTTTTTTTTTTTGCCTCAGTTAAAGAAGCAGGGAGGGAGGGGGCTTAACAGTGCTTATCTGAGCCCTGCTTTCCTCCTTGCCTAGGTCCCTGACCATCCTGTTCCCTCTTTCCTGCAGTGGCCTCATCTCTCTCCTGAGACTTCTCACTTGTATTCCAGCTTCCTGTGAGCTTCATGTTTTTGTCTGTTCTCTGTCTCCTACCTGACCTGACGCAGTTCCCAAAGGAAGGCACAGTCCAAGTCTTCAAGCACAGATCCTGCTATACTTGGCCTCTTAACCTCAGGCTTTGGCTGAGTGATGTGTTGCTCTTGCCCATGAAGCAGATTTCAAAATTCTTTGCTTTCTCCAGGCATTTGTTCCTGAGCTGTGTTTTGCTGATCTCACCACTGTGTCAGTATTTATTTGTAAAAGTCATGCATTGGGAGTGTATGAAATCAGTTCATGTTTGTGCTCCAGTTTAGGGCACGACTTATGTGGACACTGTCCTGTGTCCTCCATCATCAGTTTGGGAACTGCCCAGGGTTTACCTGCAGGATACTCTGGTTCTCCTCATTTTTAAACAGATCTACTGTTTGCTTGTTGCTAACACTTAACATTGGTTAACTGGTTTAATGAAATCATGATATGTAGAGAGATATATAATGCCAAGGAGTTGCTGAATATGATGACAGAGTTCATTCTGGTTTTAACCTAATTATTTTTGTAAGGGAAATAGTCTTTCTCTTTTACTGAGAGCTTCATATTATATAGTGTTTTACTACCTCTCTGTCTGTTGGGTACTGTTTTAAGGCTGTCTGTCTTTCACGTAAGCCTTTTTTTTTTTTAATCAAGTCAAACAATTGCGTTTTAAAATAATACAGAGTAGCATCTCTGCAGTGCATCTAAATGAGCTTGAAATGAGTCAGTAATGAGCCATCTGCACACACAGCACTGATGTTATTTAAACTTTGTGAGTAGTAAAAGCTTACCTTTTATGTCAGAAAATCTCAAACTGACAGATACTGTACATTAGGTAACCTAATACAGCAAACCATTGACAGATGCAATGAAAATATAAACAACTTGCATTCAAACACATCCCTTTTCAAGAATAAAATTTGACTGAAAATCTGTGCTTAAAAAATGGCTTCTGAGATAGGAAATATGTGCTGTGGTGACTTGGAACCTGATAGGCAAGTCTCCAGTACTACTAATCGTCTGCTCAACTGGTGCAAGGTGGGAAAACTACAATTCTTGGAGTTAATACATCATTTTAACACAGCTGTACAGAGTTAAAGTTCACAGGGAATCTGTGCATCAAATCCTTGTATTCTCTATTCTATTTGAACAGTGTTACTGTCTCAAGGGACTTTGCAAATTAAATACCACTTAGAACAGTGGTTCTTCAGGGCTCAAGAGGTGATGCTGCCAATATGCTACCTCTGTTCCTTGCAGAGGATGACAGTTGTAGGTGTCACCCTTTTATGTAATTTCTTTTCATATAAGCTGATGACACAGCCTGTCAGTGCAAGACCCTCTCTCAAAGGCATTTTGCTCATTTTTGGTCACCCAGTCTTCAGTTTCAAAGCTTTCCTATTGTGCTTTACAACAGAGATGGAAAAGGTGCTTAAGTATCTGAGCTTTCATTCTGCATGTGTGTTTTAAGGGCATTTGGTAGAGAGTCTAGTACAGCTATATGCTAATTTGTGTATAAAGAAACACGATTAGATAAGTTCTTTGAGGAACCTATACAGGTAGAATGGGTATTGTCATGGTTTTCAGACATAAGTAGCAGTCTGCCTCATGAGATGCTTTATAGGAGGACATTTAGGTTCTGTCCTATAGACGAGTGCATTTATCTCCTTTCTTCTCTCTTTTATCATTGTAAATAATAGTTCGTAAATTACAATAGTGATTTTCATGGGATGGCAATATTAGCTAAATCTATCAGTGGATGAAGTTCTCTAGCAGCATCTTCATGTATTGCAATATATATCCTTTTTGTTACACCCCTGTCTGGTTTGGGTAGGCATCATTTCTTCAGTTCTCCATGGAGCTTTAAAAAGGGGAGTAGGGGAAGATGTAGGGGAATAAAGGGATATACACGTGGACGCAGTACAGTGTGGCTGGTCCCTGGTGTGAGGCTGCTGTTTTGCTGGGTTGTTTCTAACAGCTTTGATGCTGACTACCTTACCACTTTTATTATAGAAATTAAGCATCACAGGTTAAGTACCTTCTTTTGCAAGTGTCACCATTACATCTTCTCCAGCCTGTGCAAACCTTTTCTCATCCTTATTGGGTCTGATTTGGTGGTAAACAATATTGGCTGAAATGCGCTGGTTTTGTGTTACAAGGGTCGTACTATGAGATGCCTGCATTTCATTTCTCTATATTGAACAGAGCAGTCTTCCCTGGTCCCTCCTCGGAAAAATATATATCACTGCTTTTTCGCCCTCCCTGGAGGTGAGGAGCATTCATCTGTGGACATGGGAGTTAAGTACAAGCAGATACAGTGTGCTCCCAGGTGCCAGGCAGCTCAGGGTTCATCCCTCCAAGGGAGGGACTATCCGGTGTCTGCTCCCCAAGGACGTGGATAGTATTGGTTCAGCTGAAAAGCCCAAGGCCAAGGGCTGGCAAGCAGGTGTTTGTTGGTGGGAGTACAGCTTTCCTCGCTGCTCTGGCAGCACCAGGCTGAGGCGTGAATACAGCAGGAGCTGACTACAGAGCCAGAAGAGGGGCTGAGATGAGATTTTAACAGCCCAAGGGAGGTGGTGTGGCCACTAGGATGGTCTTTTATGCCCCTTAAAATCACTCTGAGTAATCAAAAGGAGACGAAGAGTAATTAAAATGCAATCGTTTCTGATAAGAGGGGTGGGACTGGTTATTATAATATTGAAGCATTGTGTTGGGAAAATTCTCTGTGGCCCAGTAAAGAAAAGGCTTTAGAAGATTTAGCTGCCTAATCCTGCTTATCTGCTGTTAGATCTTCACAAAATCTCCCAGGGAGATTCAGAGCAGCATGCAAATGTACAGACCTCACTCAGTGACCCAACAGCTCCTCTTCCTTAGCTTACAGGTTGGAGAAGAGGGAACATGCAACTCACTCCCTCATTACACATGCAACTCACTGTATGTGTAATTACTCCAGCTAATGAACAGCAGTTGTTTTTTTCATAGATGCCCAATGATCTTTACATTTGTATGCTTAAAATGTTCAAATAGTTCTGATTAATAATATGGACAATAGTCTGTGCCTTGTCACAGATGAAGTACAGCTTTGGAATTAACTGAAAATGCTTTAATGATGGTGTATTAGTTGGATGTAATTATTCTGTGGCTTTCCTTCTGCCTTTACCTTTAACAAGATATGTTCCCTCACAGGACAGTTGTAGCAATTCTTCTGTCTTCTAGTAACAGCAGAAATCCTAGTGGAGAGGAATCCAAGCTCTGCCTAGAATTGAATTGCAGAAAAAGACCCCATAGCCCCTAAGAGTTATGAGATAGGTATGTTTATTAGCAGCGCTGGAAGCAAGGGGGATTTGGCTTTACCAAACTTGCTTCTGCTGCTGTTTTGGCAGTGCCTTATATGCTACAGAGTTATACAATATTCAATAGGTGAGTCATGCAATATTCAACAGGTGAGTTACATAGTCGCCTAGTCGCCCCCTGGGTCTTGGTTGATATCAGCACATCCCCAACATTCTGCTGGCAATCTGTAGTTTGTGGGCACACAATCTTTATGGATTGCTGAAATTAAAACCTAATCCTTTTAGCCCATTTCCAGCCTCCTGCTGGCAATTTTTGGTTTATCACCCCCTATGTTCACAACTTAATTCAGTCTTTGGTTTATCACTCCTTTTGGTCACAACCCAGAATTCAGAAAATACCATGTAAATTGGAGCAGAAAAATAAGATATGGGTAATGTTTGATCTATAACTTAACTTTCCAGTGTGATATTGGCATTCTGTCATGTGAAACGTAAGTGTGGTACTGGCTTGCAATAAATGGAAGGTCACCAGAATGAGGTAGCTAAAGTCAGATTGATATCTATTGTTTTGTGTTTGAGGGTGTGTTTTTCTCCTATTTCTATTTCTTGAGTTTATTAAAATGTAGGGTTTTATTTCTCTCCTCTCAGTCATCTAATAAGGCCTTGGCTGTTGATTCTGAAACAAAAAAAGTAAAACGGTGACTTAATAAACTATGGGGCTATTTATTTTTAAGACTTCTGCAGAGATGCAGACATCTATGTCAGTAATGTATTCCTCTGAGAAGGTATCAGAATTTGCTGTGCAGACACCTATTGGGCTGTTTCATTTAGTTACCAGAGACTTGAGGCTACACTGCTTTAAAAATAAATTTCTTATCATGTGGGATAGTGAGGTGAGGAACCATAAGTAATGCAGACCCAGATTTCTTCTTTTGTACTTGTTTTCTTTATATTATTTGGGAGGTAGGACAAGACTTCAATTTACTTAGAGAAACTACACTTCCTGTGACTTTTTCTCCTTTTTTTTCTGTACAGTTAGCCAAAATTTGGTCTTTGATTAACCCACCAGAGCAAATGGTGGATATATGCAGTTAGATACGTTGGTGCAAAGTCCTTCTCTGTGGAAACCCAAGATTTTGGTTACCAGGAGTCGCATTTCTGCACTTCTCTTGGATCATGTTTCCCTCCCTACACATCCCCAGTGTCCTGTGGGACATGTCAGGACACAAGTCCAGCTGTGTGTAAGAGTTTCCTTCAGACATGCATCTGCCTGTGTCACCAGCTAAAACGCCTTGCCCAGACAGTTCAGTTCCCAGATCTTATTTGTATCTGCTCCTGTTTGGGGTGCCTAAGAAAAACAAATGAGCCTGAGATCTGGAAACTGCTGTTCTTACCAATACCACCAGTGTGGAGAGGCTCACCAAGCATGCTCTTCTGTCTTCGGTGTGGGTATCTTCACATCCAGATTTGGAATTGGTTGCCCACAGAGGTGGTTGACTCACCAACCCTGGAGGTGTTTAAGGGAAGGCTGGATGAGGTGTTGAGCGATATCACCTAGACGTAGATGCTAGGTTAGTTGGGCTATAGGTTGGACTAGATGATCTTCAAGGTCCTTTCCACCCTTATCTATACTGTGATACTGTGGTATTTCCCCCCTGTATAGATCTATCAAAGTCAGAGAATCCAAATCCCGAAGGGCTCTGCCTGTTAGTCACAGCTCCTGTAGAAAAAAACATCTCAGAGCAGTCATTCTGGTGTGGTGCCCAGCACGGACGCTTCAGTCTGGAGCAGAGGGGCCAGGATGGACATGGACCTTGAAGGGTCTTTGTGACTCAAGCGCTAAGATTATGGGTTGTTAATCTTGGTGGGCTTTTTCTTTTTCTTGATTTTTTTTTTCCCTTCTAAATTTAGGTTATCCCCTCAAATTCTTCCAGGCAGCTTCCTCCTGTAGGTAGAGCCTTATTCATACACCCCACCAGGCACCAGAGCTGAAGCACTGCTCTGAGCAGGCTTTGTGTTCTGTTTTGCCTTGGCTTCACTCTTTATCTTCTGAGTGCAGGAGAGAGGCAGAGCAGGCTTGATGAAGTGACTGAAAGGCTATACACCTAAAGGCTTTTTTTAACTGTATTTGAAAATTATTTTTAATTTTAATGAACACAACCACAACAATTAAGTAATATTCTAAAGATATAGCCTTTACGTGCATTAAGTTGCATATTTTTAGTGCCTGATAGATTGCTTTGCAGAGTGTTATTTCAACTTTCTTTTATAGTTATTGAATTAACTTCTATTTCTCTGCACCAATTGAGCATTTTTGTTTTCAAGGATTTGGTGGAAAGGAATTTGGACACTTGGGAACTTCAAGGTTGCTCAGTTTCAAACCTGGTTACCCAGTGGCTGGTTTCAGGCAACAGCTGCAGATGAGGAAAAATTCCACTGAACATATATGACCGTGTGGAAAAACCCCAGTCTTTCTGTGGTATTTAGAACCCTGATGCAAAAAAAGATATGGTGAATATAGCAACATGATTAATCCCAGGAACATCAATATTGTTTATTGCTTTTAGGTATAAGTGCACCTATTATTACAGCAGTTACTATTAAAATGAGACGTTTCTCTAAAATAATTCCTGGAAATACCACAGAAAGTGAAGAAAGGAGAAATAGCACTTCTCACAAAACAGGAAGATTGTAGAAGTTGCTACTCAAAATACATCATTGTATTTTGCTTGTTTCTACAGACACCATTTAAATCAAACTTCATCAAACACAGCAGTGGTGTTGGGTAACTAACTACAGCTTACCAGCTGGTGTCATCAATGTTGTGGCACGATCTGCATTTCAGGTACCAGGAGCTCCCACTGGAGGCCATGGCAGGCAATGGGCACGTTTCCATCGGGATTTTTGTCCCTTGGGTGCCCTGTTGCCTGCCGAATGGTTTCGCATGGGGATGTCAGGCACCGGCTTGCACCCCCGTTTACTGCAAGGTCCAGGTTTGAGCTTTCCCTTCTCTTGCTGCGGACCCATCTGATGTCCTTTGGCTCTTGACCCAGGCTTTCCCTCCTGAGTTTTTTTCTGCTCACCTATGTCTTCTCTCTCTCTGGCTTCCCAGCCGCTGGGCCAGTCGCAGCAGCACCACACAGCGCAGGAAAGATCGCCTGCGGCAGCACTCGGAGCACATCGGGTTGGACAACGATTTGAGGGAGGTAGGTGCCATCATCTGCGGGCAGCACAAGCTGGGATCCAGGAGGTGGAGGTTTGGACAAACAATCTGCTTATTATGTACTTGGGGCAGTTCTGTGGCTACTGTAATATTTGGGTCTCTGTAGCCATTGAGATGCTGCTTCCCTTATGTTGTACAGCTTCAAAGTACATAACAAAAATAAAGTGCTTGTATTATTTTGGAAAAAGACAAGCCCCACTGTCATCAGAAAAATGGCTTATTTGCTGATACAGACCCCATTCAGATAGCAGAGCCTAGGTGCTGCCTGAGTGCAGCTGCCAAGCTCTGGCCAGGGTGGGGGCCTCTAGAAAAGTCAAGGTCTTGAATAAATGTCAGCACTGTAGAAGCGAATGAGGCAGGGTTCTTCCTTTTTTTAAAAAGGATTTTTTTTTCTTTCTCTTAAGTAAATTCCTGACATGAATAAGCCTATTTGAAAGGTTAAGACTTTGGGGTCTTTTTAAGCTTAAAGCTTGGGAAAATCCCATGCATCTTGTAAATGTCAGTCACATACATGCATTTCTGTTCCATCTTTTGAGTTTCTCATCCTTCATTAAATATTTTCTGCCACATTTTTCCATTGATGTCCATGTGCTTCTTTTGTATGTCACTAGCAAAAATAAAACACTCATGTTGTTTCGTGGTAAATCTTGCTGAACAATTTTGGCCAGTGTTGGAGTTTGCCCTCTAAAAGAACCTGAATGGATGAGTGGACTCTTCAACATAGCTTTGAATGATGTTTCAATGGAAACACAGCAAAACAGCACTTTTACGTAGTTTTTTGCTATCGTGGCTTTGCAAGAATATTTTAAAGAGTGCCTCGTGTTTGTATCTCAGCAGAGCCTTTTCAGTACTTTGTCATGTATTTACTTTTTTCTTTTTTTCTTTTTTTTTGGCTGTGGATCATATGCATGCTTCTTTTGCTTTGTCTTCTCTTACTTTCTGGCTGTTCTGCCATTGGGGCATCTGCCTCCTCTTAGCCATCGGAGGAGCTTTTGCTTCGTCAGAACTCAATGGCCTTCTGGGAGTGGGATCAGGGACCACCCCCTCCTGCACGGCCTCCTAAAAAATCCTTCTCTGAATGCTGCCTGGTATGTTTTAGTTTTTCTTGTTGAAAGCTGCTTTTGAGATGTTGCTAGTATGAGGAATCTGTCTTCGCTGCGTCTCACACCTCTCCCTCTCTTGTAGAGTACGAACACATCCTGGTAGTGCTTGGAAGTGTGGTTATAATCGGAAAAGTAGCTGGAAATGAGCTTCCATGCAAGAATTTTGGTTTGCTTTCTTTTTGTTTTTTCCCCACATGTTGCTCAGCTGGTATCAAATCCAAAAAGCATTGCCTTCTGACTGCTGGATCATTGCATCCCAGCATGGAATAGCATGGTGGTGTGTGGATGTTGATGAACTGGCAAAGAGCAATCAACTGGTTCTCACAGCCCAGCCTTACTCTTCTCTTGAACTTACAACAGTTAATACTATTTTTCTTATTTTAGTGTAATAACAAGATACACGATACATACAAGGAGGTTATCCATGTTTTGTACTCTTCAGACTATAACCACACTTTGCATTTTATTTATGGCTTTACATTTAAAAGGAAATAATAGATTTCCTAGTTATATATTCCCTGTGTTACTTTTTCACTGGCTTTGCTGTTAATTGTTGCACTGAGTTAGATGAGTCACTTGTGAGATTGCTTGATGAACAGCACGCTTTCATTGTCTGTGACTTACTCCCACCTGTAGTTTTTCAGCTATTTTAAAATCCTTACTCTGTTAGTGAAACAGTAATTAGCTGACTGAGCACTTCTGTTGAACACAGCTTCTCATGGCAGAACCCTGTATTCTTCTCTGACCTGTTGGAGTGGTATTAGCGGTTCTTGTCCAAATTCTGTGTTGAAAAAATCCAGTTGTGTCAGAAAGTCTGTACTCCATAAAAACCAAACCAACCAAACCAAAAATAAGTGAGCTATTTCGATTAACTTCAGTGTGTATGGGTTTTGCTTTTGCTTTTTCTGATCTAGTGAGAGCTGTCCATGCCCATGGCAGACAGGCTGGAACTACGTGATCCTTAAGGTCCCTTCCAACCCAAACCACTCTGTGGTTCTGTGAAATAAATTTTCTGCCCAGACAGAAAGCTCTAAAGATGCAGCAGCCACAGTGAACCCTCAGTTCCCCAGAAAACCCAACTGACAGCAGCACTACATCCCTGGGAGAATGTGATCTGCTCCTCTTAGGGAAAGAGTGGTCGTTACATACCATGCCCTAAAGAGGAATTGTTAACTAGATAAAAACACGCTATGGAAACAAAGCATTCCCACATGAGGCTATAAGCACTGTGTTTTGAGATTCTATTTGTCAGCATTCTACTATCTTACTCATTTTAACAAAAATTTTATGAGTAATACTTGAACAGCTTTTAGATAGGTGTGGCCAACTTCTCAGCCTTACTCAGCTCTGTCACTGATGTTGGGGTTAGAGGTCACTCGTAGAGTGGGGTTTTTGCTGGTTTTGGCTTGACCAAAAAAAAAAAGCCAAAATAAAAAAATACCCTACCCTTGAAGACAAGGCAATGGAGCAGGGTGGTTGAAAAGTCTTTTATTATAGCTTGGATCTTTCTTTAAAGGTGTGCTGATTTTTGTCCATATTTCTCAGTTACCACCCCATAGTAAAAACATGAATGATCCTAAGTGTCAATATAGTTTAAAATGAGCTTCACTTATAATCAAGAACGGAGAATGAAGTCAAATCTCATTTTTCCCACATAAAAGGATGAAAAGTAATTGATGAAATCTTTCTCCTTTACTAATTATATTTCCGTATCTTGTAATTTATTACCAAGGGATTTCTTTCTATTCATGTGTAGTCTGGTCACAAATTAGACAAATTCTTTTGTTTTTAGTGAGAATCAAATAACAGTGGAAAGAAATTTACTGGATGTTTTGCCTTTATTGCTGAATGAAGGTATTGCACTTTATGCACTTCCTGTGCCTAACATCATGCTAGTGGCTAACAGCACAATTCACTAGTTGCTGTTGATTGATTCTGTACCGTGCAGGAAAATATCTTGCTTTTTCTGTTGTTAGAAGGGATCATTCCACTCCTTCAGCCTGACGCCTAAGCGTCAGACAAATCAAGATTTTGTTCCTAGATTAACACTAGCTCATTCCTTTTCACAAGCATTTGCTTGCCTAGGGTTAGGATCAGGAGAGTCCCTCTGACTTGTAAAATCTAAAATTATTCTCTTTATTTTTAGAAATACATGCAGGAGGCAAGAAGTTTAGGAAAAAATTTAAGGCAGCCCAAACTCTCAGACCTCTCTCCAGCTGTGATTGCGCAGACCAACTGGAAATTCGTGGAAGGGCTACTGAAGGAATGTCGCATGAAGGTAGGTTGTCTCCTGTGAGCTCTTCCCTTGATTATGCTGAGCCTAAATAGCATCTGCAGATGGTCTCCTGGTGCACAGCTGGAATGGCATTGCTATGTTGGAATGGAAACAGGGTGCCTATCCTTGTAAATGAAGACATTTACATTAGTGTGACAGATACACATTAGTGTATCCCTTTAGTGTTACGTTTTGCAACAACTGGACAAGAAAGGGACTGTCCTCTCTCTTCTGTTTATGCAGTTGAAGTTGATGGAAAGAGTAAAAATGGCAGGAAGGAGAATCAGCATGATCAGACATCTCTGAGAGATTTCTTTTAATTGTTCATACTTACATGTAGCCTAAACAGAATGGGCTGGAGACCCTCAATCAAAAGGGAAGAATTCAGCACGTGAGACTTGTACACCTTTTTTATGCAGAGCAACTGAAATATGGCAGTTTCTGGTATTAAAAGAGCTTTTATAGCCATGGAAGTACAACTTCTTTGTGTCTGTTGCAGTCGGTAGTATACTGCATTACCTGAGTGTTAAACTTTAATGGCTGTAACAAGAAGAAAACCAGAAGCTGATTAATACTGAAAATGTATCTAGTGCTGTGCTCTGTTTTGCTCTGTACTCTACCTGATAATAGATCAACAGTGTATGAGTAGCACAATAGATAAAGGATATAGAAATAGGACAGCCAGAACAGACTCCACAGGGAAGTGGTCACAGCACCACTTCAAAAAGAGCTTGAGAAGCATTTCGACAAAGCTCTCAGATACATGGCATGATTCCTGGGGCTGCACAGGACGGCCCCAGGAATCGTGTATTTAATTTAATGTAATTATTCTTCTTATTTTATAATCCTTGTAAAGAGATTTGAAGTTTCTCTGGTCAGGCTATTGGCAGTGGTTTATATATTGAATATGGTTAACCAAACTATAAATTCTATAAATATATAGGGTATATATTTATATATTCTATATATTTATAAATGCTGTCCTTTGTCGGATAATATTCTTAGAAGCCTTTGGGTTGTTTATTTTTTAATTTATAGACTAAACGCATGTTGGTAGAGAAGATGGGCCATGAAGCAGTTGAGCTGGGACATGGAGAAGCCAACATAACAGGTCTGGAGGAAAATACATTGATTGCTAGTCTCTGTGATCTGCTAGAAAGAATCTGGAGCCATGGTCTGCAGGTCAAGCAGGTTGGTAGCTGGAAACTTGGTACTTTGTGTGTACAGTACTCTAGCAAATACTGAATGCCATCTCTACCTTTCAAGGGGCCACTGTTACTCAGTGCTGTCATTCCAGCATAAAGTGGGAGGTATCTTTGGGTTCAGAGTCCCTGGTTCATATCTTGCCAAGGTTTGAGGAGTTTGGAATGGTTTGGGGGTTTGGGGGGAGGGAGGGGGGAAGTACACTGATGTTGCCAAATATGTGTCTTGTCTTTCAACCTTCACAAGGGAAACTCAGAGGGAGAAAAAACAAACAAGGTAGGTGGTGTAACTAGTAGGTTAATGGGATGATCATCTTGTCCTGAGGTTTCATGGCCCAAGAGAAAAGGATTGATTGTCATTACTGAACATTTTACCCCTTTAAATGCCATTCTGTTATTTTGTCATGTTTTGTTGTTTTTTTGTTGTTGTTGTTTTTGCCTGATTTATTTAAAGCTGCATACTACACATTCAATTTTTAGGGGAAATCTGCTTTGTGGTCCCATTTGCTTCAGTACCAGGAGAGAGAAGAGAAGCAAGAGCATAGTGCAGAGTCCCCAGGTAAGTACTTGGCTGTTGAATCCATGAAGGATCCATCACACTGGATGAACTTGGGCATGGGAAGGACAGTACAACCACATGTAACCCATGCAGGATTTTTAGTGTGTTTCTTTGTTAATACACCTTTACATTTTGTGACTTTCCATCATCATTGTGAGGATGCCTTGTTGTCTGGACAAAATGCATGGAAGTGGCTTTGGAGGCAAAGGAACTCGGTTACATTCCTAGTCTGAAAAATCACTTGATTTATGCTCACTACCTTAATTTCCTTTTAATCAGCAATGAGTGAGGTGTGAGAAGCACTGCTTCCACAAGAGATGATTTCTGAAGAAGCTGAAAGTGTAGAGCTGGGGATAAGACAGCTGGCATTTTTCTTTCAGTGAGCGTAATCTGTCTGAAATCCCAGTGTGAATAACTCTATGTTCACAAAATCTTTTTAGTGATGGATGGTACAGTTCAGAAATTGTGTCATTAATCTTTGTACGTCAGTCTAGGTGCTCAGTTTAAGCTTTAGCTTTGCCCTTTACAATTATTGAATTACTTCTGTGCTGTAAGAGAGGTTGGTTTTCTGATAACCTGGAGATCTCCCAGCCCAGTGGCCTGGGATATTTTAGTAAAAGTCTCTGAACTTTAGTGAGTCATCTTCCAAGGACACAACAGTCCAAATCCTGCAAAAGGGAACTTGTAAGATCAGTCCTCAAAGAAACATTTATGGACAAACTCTCATGAAAAGACTTTTTAATAAGCTTCACTGAGTAATGCACTAAGCAATCTGGCTGGCAGGCACAAATTCCTGAAAGCAAAATGTGTCACCACAAAGTGGTTTGATCAGAGTTGCAGAGTACAGAAACACGTGGCATTCTTAGCATTGAATATGTTACTGTAGCTTAATTTATTGAGTTCTTCTCAGTTGGGAGCTTTCCATAGAAACATCTTGCTAATAAAACTCATTGCTGCACAGATTTATGTTCATATATTTCACGTACAAAAAAGGAACCTAAATCTCCAAGTTCAGTGCTAGATCAAGGAAGGAATAGGGGAAGTATTCAGCATTTTTCATTTTGTCTCCTTCTACATTTCCAGGATAGAGTAATTGATAATGCACAGAAACACTGCAGTTACCAGCCAGTTAAGATTGTTTTCAGCTGTATGTTAAACAAATGCATTGCAGACTATTACTGTAGTGTTGTATTAACTTCGTATATTTTCTCAATTGTAGTTGCTGTTGGAACAGAAAGACGAAAGTCTGATACAGGAATTACTCTGCCTACATTGAGGGTTTCCCTGATACAAGATATGAGGTACACAATTCGGTTCCTAAAGCATTGATTGGGATTTTAATTGTGTAGTATAAGGTAAAGATCTGCACTAGCTCTGGGTCCACAAGGGCTAAGGAGAAATAAACCTTCTCTTCAGCCCACATTCAAATCTATGACATGTTGCCTTTCTATTTTGAAAAACTTTATTTGCATATTCACTGATCTATTTTATCTGAAAGGCAGTGAAAACCACACACGTTTTGCTGGGACTTTTGTTTTCCCAGAGGAAATTCCAGCAATAAGGCCATCTTCTACAAATGACAGCAAATCTTTCTAATTCCTTGGTGTGTGGGGTTTGTTTCTTTTTCTTTGTTTTAAATTACTGACTGAGCAAGTATAGTTGATAGTCAAAGCAAAGGGACATTAAAAATTGCTCAAAATGCCTGGGCAATATTCTATCTTTTCAACTAGCACTTTATGCCAAATAGTAATAAATGAACAGGTTTAAAAATGTAATCAAATTTAGAATTTGGATGAGTTTGAAGCTGGGATGTGAAGTTAGGGCAGGCATTCTGCAGGAGACCACAGCCTGGCTATGGAAACCTATTCAAGCAATGTTGGTTTGGAACCAGGATTAGAGTAAGAAGAGGTTAAGTAAGATAAGAGGGGAGATTGGTGTGACAGGACTAGGCTAAAGTTCTTCAGGGCATCTCTTTGATCAAGCCACTGCCAGGTCATGCTACTTTTTTGACACTTACCTTGCCATGACTTAAGGATTGCAGTGGGGTAAATGTGCCATGAAAAAAGAGGAGTTTGGCAATAATGCTCATCTGTAAAGAGCTGCTAGCAATTGCTGGCAATTTAATATGTGAGACAACATGAGTTCTGATTCTTGTAATACCATGTTCTCCTTCCACACAAAAATATGGCAAAAATGAGATTAATTGTAGTAAGCTGACAAAACTGTGATTACAGTGATGTGATTTTTACTATGTGTGTTGATACTGATAGATTTTTCCTTTTCTGATGTGAGACCAAACAGCTTAGTCAGACTTTTCTGAATGAAAATTGCTGTACTTCACACCTGCAGTGTGCAACCTTTTTGCTTGATGCTGTGTAGTTTGAGTCTTGCACCCTGGTTTTGAAGAATATGACAGGCCACATACGGTTAAAATAACATGCAAAAGAGGGAGAGAGAATATATACAGTGTAATTAGGAGTATAGTGCCAGGAGGTCATTTTGAACATGTGTCCGTCATTTTAGCATCCCTCCCATGGGACGTGGCAGCTATCTACTTAATTCAGTCCTGCAAAGCTGATGGCCATGTCGAGGGTTAATCTGAGGAAAGAATGAAGGAGGATCTGGAGCGGAAATTCACGTGCTGGGAGGGGATTGCTGACAGAGGAGGCTGTGTGTGCTCACTGCAGCGTGTGGGTTCTGTCTTCCATGTACTTCCACTGAAGTGATGAAAGCCCAGCACAGATCTGAGCTCTCTTGTTTGAATCACAGAATTCTTTCTGCTGCTCTTCAGAGAAAAAGTAGAGAGGCAGAACATTACCTTTTGTACTATATTGGGTATTCACGATTGTCCACAAACATGTCTGGTCATAGAAAATGCTGGGCAGATGGTGAGTTGAATTTGTCATCTGTAATCTCATGATGTACTTTCCTTGCAAGGAATGCTGCTTAATATTTGTCTGCACACACAGTTTCAGGCTGAGGTTAGAAGGATGGGTAATTGTTAAATTGCCAGGGTTGTGGTGCTAACTGAACTAATGGCTAGAGGATGAAGCATTGCCTTAAGCATGGCTTGTTTTTGATGGCTCATGCAAGGTTATGTAAACAACTTAAAAAGCAGAGCTGAGTCACAGTCATGTTCTGAATGTACTCCAGGTAAGGTAGTGTGTCCTCTGCCTCCCCTGCAAAGCCAGGCATCTTAGATGTGGTAAGGAAGATGCTCAAGGTCTTTATTTTGGTTCATGGGGTCTTGACACAATCGTGTTTAGGGGTATACTCTTGAGCTTCTTCCTTGGCAAGGATCTGCAGTATCTCTACCACACCTTTTCCAGCTCCTCATCAGACTCCTGCTGCAGCCTGCTTCCAGTACAGCCTCACCCCTCAGGCACATTGCTGCACATCCGACCCAACCAGTGAACACTAGGGCAACTCCCTGAAACCATTGGTCCAGCTTAGTTCAAGTTTCTGATCCTTCCCCATTGGGGCAAGCTCTTCCTTGCCATCAGCACTTGCTTTCATGCCTGTGTTGTGCATCTCCTCCTGTGAGGAGCTTGCAAGTGGAGGATGTGAGCTGGGCACTGGGCCCACAGCAGTGATGCTTAATCTGCTGCAGTCAAAAAGAAGGCTTAGCAAAGTCCTGCTGCCTACTTGGGGTGAGGTAGAATGGTTCATTCCTGAGGGCACTGGGATGTGGGACGGGGAGCATGCACACTGTCCTTGGGGGCAGAGCAGTCCTGAGCAGCTGAACCACTTCTGTCAGCACAGCCTTTTGCAGAGGGTATGTCTCGCCATACCCCAGGCTTACATTTGGCAGAGTAAATAGATTTTTCTTTATTACTAATGGGATTAGAAGCAAGTCCCAACAAAGGGAGTTGCATTGAAATGGCTGTTGAGTGTGACAAGAAGAGTTTGCTGTGCAGTGGTGAGCACAGTGCTTATGCTTAGGTCACTGATAAAAATAGAGCTGTTCTGACTCTTACAACTAAGAGTGAAATAAATTTGGGTTCCTGAATGCTCTGTTCTGTTGCACTCTGCTTTCGCTGACACCAAGACTGATTACTGAATCTTTTTAATGTCTCTGGCAAGCTGCATGGTTGCAGATCTTGGTTTTTCCCAGATGCACAATTAATGTTAATCTGATCTGAACCAGAAACAGGTAATGAAGTAACACAGAGCATGCATGGAATGAGGTTCAATCTATCTGTACTTGAATCTTCTCTCAGTGAAATAACATATTCTGCTCAGTGTTTCGTATTAGATGTAATTCAAGCTGAGCACTCTGAGGGAAGGGTAGGGAGGGAGATGATAGTCTGTGCTTTGATCTTCCCATCTCAAAAGACTTGAAGTGTTTGAGGAGAGTGTCTCTACACGATGTAGTTAAGTGTAACATGCATCCAGTTTCTCACGGACTCTGGATCACAGTGTCCGGCTCTCTGGGCTGGAAGGTCCAGCACTGGCTGCCACATCCTGAGCCAGGAAGGGGCTTTCCAGTGCCAGGAGTAAGGCTCTGGACAGCAATTCAGCTGATAGGCATCACTGCTGACACGGGGAGGCTGCTGAGCTTGATTATAAAGGGCAAGGACCTGTATGTGAGTGTAATGTGCCCTCCTGAATTCATTTTACAGCTCACCAAGAGTTAGAGCTTCTCACCCGGTTCATCAGAAAACTATCCATGTGTGTGTTAGGAAACAGGAAGAAAGCTTCTTTTAAAAATACTTTTTTTTTTTAGGAGTTTTTAAGGAACCTAGATTTTGCCGCTGGCAGGCTACCATCACTCTTATGTTTGGTGCTTCAGATAGGTACACACAGCACTGAGCCATGTGATACAGATATCTCAGCCTGCCTTGTAAAGGTATTTTGCAGTATTTTGAGAATTGGGGTAGGTCAGCCTGGGGGAGAGCAGTGCTGCTGGGCTGTGTCTGGCATCCACTTCATTCATGGAGAGTGAACTCGTATTTCTGGACAGCACTAAGTAGTACTTTGTAAATTTGCCCTAAAGGTCCTGGGCCTGTTACATTAAAGGCGCTATAAACAAGAGAGTACTCTTCTCAAATGATGTAGGGTCTAAATATAACACAAAGCACACTCTTGGGTGTAACAGATGGGGAAAGCACGAGACAGTGAGACTATATTAGTTAATGTAAAAAGCATCAGTCACAGCATGACTTCGTTGGATTTCCTTTGGAGTAAATATTGCCTAACACTCGGCAATGCGTGGAGGGCTGTTGAGGAAGATGCAGGAGTTGGACAGTAAATCACAACAGAGATCAGTTCAGACTTCAGCTTCAACGTTGGAGCCTGCAACAGAGATTTGGAGAGCTGAATCACCTGTGCGCTTAACATGCAAACTGCATGAAAATTAAGGAATTGCAGCCTTTTCTTTTCCCTGCTGGTATCTGTTACTCATTTTCTTGTTGTCTATTTAACTAAGTTGGGGTTTTTGGAAGCAGCTTCGACCTATCATGTCAGTTCTCTTCCTCTTCTAAAACTCCCTGTGCTCTAAAACTAGAGTTTCTGGCATTCTCCAAACTGAAATGCGGGAAGTTTAAAAAAAAAAAAAGTAAAGCAAAACCATAGAAGAAAGTCCCTATGGAACAGTTCTGCTTTCCTACAGATGAAGCATTTGGAAGGCTGTTCAAATTATCACTTGCACAAGGGCCTCTTATGTCTCCGAAAATGTGATTCTGCTTGTAGCTGGTTTTGCTCCAACAGTCCTCCTTTGCTTAGATTTCTCATTGCTGCTGCCCTCAAGGGGTTTGTTAGAGCCTTCAAAGTAGACTGTGGTTTGGAGAAAATTCTCAAGATATGTGTTTGTCCTTTGCCCTCCCAGACACACCCATTCGAGTCAGCAGCTTGAGGGGTCAACTGTGATATAACTGAGTCTCACGAGGTGGTTGCATTCTTTTGGTGCTAGCAGTGTCCATGAGGGCCTCTACCTCCAGCAATGCAGGGACAAGCAGATTTACCCCTCCTTACTCTGGCCAAGCAAACACAGAGTAGCTGATGTGGAAAAGCTGTCCCATGTCCTCATGCCAATCTGGGGCTGCCAAGGATCTCAGTGCAGGGCTCTGAGGGTCCTGCTGGGGGTCTCTCTAGAAATGATGTCAGAGGACATCTTCTGGTTCTGATACAGCATCACACTGGATGTTGACATTTGAAGCATATAGAATTTATATGATTCATTTATTTATTTTCTTTCCCACACATTTCAGACACGTTCAGAACATGAGTGAGATAAAGACTGATGTGGGGCGAGCCCGAGCCTGGATAAGACTTTCTCTGGAGAAGAAGCTTTTGTCTCAGCACCTGAAGCAGCTGCTTTCCAACCAGGCACTTGCAAAGTAAGCTGGCTCCTTTCCTCAGTGCTTCACTTTCACATCTGTCTTAGTGATATCTCAAGGTGCTGCTGCTTGGGATGCAGCCACACACCTTGTTTAGATACTGTGGTTTCCAGCTAGAAGTGGTTGAAGGGCAGAGGGTAGCTGGTGAAGGAGGTACTGCCCACCCAGCAGGGCAAAAGTCTGCTCATCTGCATGGAAAACACATCACAATTTTCAGGAAGGAGGCGTTAAGTTGTGGTCAGATCAGTGCATTGATCCAAGCCACATCACGGCCATACAATCACTGTGTCTTGTGCAAACGAAGCAGCAGGGACAGGAATGCCCCTTGTCTCACAGCAGCCCTGCCTTAGGCTGACTCGGACCAAACACAGACCCCCATCTTGACTGCTGATGAGCTGGGTCAGAGGCCAGCCCTCCAAGCCAGCTTTGCTTCCTTTTGCAAGCACAGGCACTTAAGGATCTGCCTGTGTAGATGTCCCCTGACTTCGTTTTCTCAAAACAATGTATTTAGGAAAAAACCCTAAACCCTAAGAAAAGAAAATAAGTTAGCTATTGTGGGTAGTCCTGACTCTGTCATGAGTTGCACTCATGATTTATGCCAAAAGCTACCAAATACTCAGCTAACAGGAAGAAAGGGGAGTAACTGGAAGCAGTCATCTCCTGGGAGATCAGCTAAAGGCATGGTGGCAGACCTGTCTTTTCCTGAAGTTTCATCTATATCTGTCTCCCTCAGCAGCTCTTTGGGAGTCTGTTGCCTTCATACCACAGGTCATGTCTGAAGTTCTGTGCTGTCTCAGAGTGGGGCCAGGGTAACTCCTGGTGTGCCATTGTGCTGCTTTGAGCAGATGCCATTGGTAATGCACACTTAGCTCCCTGAACTGAGGAAGTCGTGGGAGAATCCCAGGTGCTGCTTGGTGCCTTCTGCTTAGTTTTCTCTGTCACAGTACAGAGCAGAAGGGCATTAGACAAGACCATTCCATTGTGGGAAGGTATGGGGAAGAAATGAGTGCTCTGTGTTGGCTCAGGTCTGCTGCTGTGAGTAGTGTTAGTTTATATCTGTTCTTTGCAGCAAACCTAAAACTGAGGTGAACTCTGCAGCCTTGCTGTGGGAGCACGGAACCAAAAGGGGTCTGCAGAACATGTGTAGCACATTTACATGGCCTCTGTAGGTTTCTAGCAGCTTATGTTAGTGGGGAATCATACCTCCCATTAAGATTCATTCTTCATTTAGTGTTTTGAGATTCAAACACCTTTTAAGATGGGGGATAGTTTTTTTTCAACAACAACAAAATGTAATGCTTGTTTGTACCAGGAAACTTTACAAACGCTACGCTTTCCTACGCTGTGAAGAAGAACGAGAACAGTTTCTCTTTCACCTGCTCTCACTCAATGCTGTGGATTACTTCTGCTTCACAAGTGTCTTCACCACGATCAGTGAGTTGGAGAATCAATTTCTTTCCTCCTGAATGAAAATTAGTTGCTGTCATGATTTGTAAGAGATGATGTTGCTGGTGCCTGAGTAGCTGGGCCCTTGTCTGGAAACCTTGGTCGTTTTTGTGGGCTCATGGGTGCTGGGTGTTGCTCTGGGAAACCAGTTGGAGAGCCAAGGTTGTATGGGAATGCTCTGGATAGGAGCATTGCACAAAGGAGAGTAATCAGCAAAGTGCTGCTCTCTGTATAGTTCCTTTCATCTTCCCTCCCAGACAAGTCCTTTACATCCTAATGCTTCTTTGTGGCCTTCAGTAAGTGTGCATTCTAACAGCCTGCACTCCTCAGACTGAGAAGGAGATGGAATATTGGAGGATGAAATACAGAGCACTTTGTGTGCTCCACTGTATATTTGAAATCTCTCTTTGTTTCTCCTTAAATACCAAAAAGATTGCCTCTCTCTTCCTCTCTTCTGAGTAGGAGTGCAGAGATTGGATTGATGTCTGGAAATGAGTCTTTGTCTCTGCAGCACTGGTTAATGTGGAAAAGGCAGGATCCCATGAGATGACCTGATTATTTGGATTCACCTGGGCAGTGCTTAGTCTTCATTTCCCTGTCTATGCAGAGTGAAGTGAAGCAAGTTTTACGCGGCTGTCAAAACAGGCACTCATTCTACTTTTTCTGCTCTTAAAGCAATAAACCCCCTCAGAACTAGCACAGCGTGAAGAGATTTATTCATCCTTGATTACCTTATTTCTGCAGGGCATCCAGCTTGAGAGCTTTCCCCTGTAGGACAAGTGCTTGGAATTTGAGAGTATTTTTTTGAGTGCAGTATCATTGGGTGGCACACAAACGTAACAAATGTTGGCTTAGCTTCCCCAGTCAAAAAGGCAGCTTGTGAAACATAAGGAAAGAGAGAATCTTGCAGTGCTAGAGGTGCAGTATCAGAGTCAAATCTAAATTGGAGTGAGTGGCACTCCTTGTCTTAAGCATGTATGAGTGGTACAGATTTAAAAGCAAAAGAATAAGAATGAAAGAATCAGAATAATGGAAGGAGGTTCACAGAGACACATAAGACCTGAGATTTTGACTGTGGCATTACCAGCCATGCCAGCATTTCTTATTGAGGCCTTTTGCTACTTGAAAGAGATTTACGCACAGAATTACCCACAGAATTAACAAAGTTGGAAAAGACCGTAGAGATCATCAAGTCCAACCTGTTACCTGACTTATCAACCTACCCAACACCAACCCATCACCTAAACAGTCTAAACCATGTCACTAAGTATGCCGTCAACCTTGCCTTAAACACATCCAGGGATGGTGACTCCACCACCTCCCTGGGCAGCCCTTTCCCATAGGAAATCACTCTCTCTGTTAAAAAGTTTTTTCTAATATCGAGCCTAAACCTCCCCACTTGTACATAAGAAGGTGGAGACAAATATTTTGTTGAGGCCTGTTGCAATAGGACATGGGGTAATGGATTTAAACCAAAAGAGGGTGAATTTAGATAAGATTTTTACATTGTGGGTGGCAAGACCCTGGCACAGGCTGTGCAGAGAAGTTGTGGATGCCCCATCATCCCTGGAAATGATCAAGGCTCTGAGCAACCTGGTCTAGCTCTGAGGATGCCCTTGCTCCTTGCAGAGGGATTAGACTAGATGGTCTTTAAAAGTCCCTTCCAGACCGGACTGTTCAATGATTCTGGCGTTCCTTTCCCTCATAATCCTGCCGTGTGCCTCACCCTGCGCACACCCTGCCGCAGGCGGGGCTGTGCCTTTGCCGGGCGGATTGCGGAGCCGTCCCTGCGCTGGCCGGGGCTGCAGCTCCACCGTGCGGCACCGCCGCCCCCTCCGCCAGCACGGAGGGCTGCGCGCTCGGCTGCTGGGACGGGGGACGAGAACCTGCCGCCAAGGGAAAGCCTTGGTTTGCTCCAGAAATTGCGTTTACTGTAAGGGAGAGGGAAAAAAAAAAAAAGACATCAAATCAAGACTAATGTACTTCCCCCCGTCGCCCTTTCTGTTCTCAGTGATCCCTTACAGGTCAGTGATAATTCCCATCAAAAAACTAAGCAATGCAATAACCACATCAAACCCGTGGATATGTGTGTCAGGAGAACTAGGAGATACTGGCGTAATGCAGATTCCTAAAAACCACCTAGAAATGACGTTTGAGGTGAGTACATGCTCTTGATGTTTTCCTTTCCAACTTGAAATGTGCTTCCAAATAAACATTAATTTGGTAAGGGGTTGTTAAGAGTAGAGCATTTCAGATTGTGTCCCAGTTTTCAAGGTCACTGCATGTTCAAATATGTACAGGAAAATAGTGCTGCCTGCCCCTCCTGTGTGACATGAATTGTTTTCTGTGAGCACATTTTAACCACAGGCTTCACTGCTGTCTCTGTCCCAGCCCAAGACTCCTCACCTAATCAGTCTATTTCCACATCTCATTCCCTTCCATGCCTCCTTGCCCTTTTCCTTGCCTCATTTCCAACTCCTCATCTCCCTTTCAAGTTTCTTTTCCCAGGTCCCTTTCTACCTCTGGCCTCTGCTTTTCCACCCATCACTTTGAGGTTGGCTTGGTGCCATGCCAAAGCAACTGATCACAGGAATTGCAGGGAAAGCCCCATCAAGCCCCTGTAGCTCTGGGCTGTACCAAATCCATTTAGGCGTGATTTTGCAGGAAAATTTGTTACTAAAATTAAGGTTACATCCATTGAGCCTGTGCAGACTGACCTTCAACAACAATAGAAAAAAGTCTCTTGTCAAATATGAGTACATTTTGACATAGAGAGGATATTTTTGTGATAAATGCCTGCCTCTCATTCAGGTATTACTGTTTCGTAGAAAAGATCTTCCGGCTTCTAAAAGCAAAATTACATATTTAGGTATTTCTAAGGACCGTATTAATGCTGTTCTGAATTATTCCTTTAGCTAAAACTTTCCTAAAATATCAACTTGCACAGCCAGCCACTATGGAAAATGTCAGCCCAAGCAGTTTGTTTGACAGTATTAGAAGCAAGGAAAACCAAGAGAAGTGTTTAGGTGACGTTAGCAGATGTTGCTGCCAGCCCCACCTACAATTACATAGATCACTGGAATTCACAGTCCCTGGGTTTGCTTTTTCTGTGCCTTTCTGATGTTGAATCTCATGTTAGTGATTTTTGTTTGGCCCAACAATAAGCAAATCAACCTTTGAAAATAATAAAGGACCTGGGGACTGTAAAATAGTGTAGAGTGAGTCAGCTGGGGGTGAGTATGCTCAAAATGCATTTTTGAAAAGCACACCTCTTTATCACCTTAGCTCAGAAATTTGTAATTCATACTTCTCAGAAATATTCAGAGTGAATGCTTACAACAGCAAGTATAGTCTCTTCACAAGCTTTTAGTAGTTTTTTTTTTTCCTTTTCTACTGTCTTAAAATAATTATGCTGCTTTTCAAAATGCCCTGCATGTTTGGTTGAAAATACTTGCTCTGTAATTCAAAGGAAACTGAATAAAAGCATCCATTTGAGACCATATGTGTGCGTGTGGTGGGGGTGTGTGTTGTCTGTCATTTTTTAAATTAAGTAAAAACTGTTCCTCATTTCAGTGCCAGAACTTAGGGAAGCTGACGACCGTTCAGATTGGTCATGACAACTCAGGGCTACTAGCCAAGTGGCTGGTTGATTGTGTCATGGTCAGAAATGAAATAACAGGACACACGTACAAGTAAGCAACAAGTTTTGATTTTCTTTGTCTGAAATTTGTGCATTCACCTTCTCCTTAGTTGATGGAGCACTGTGGGCTGATTTGGGTCCCAGATAGAGTTGGGTTGGTCTCCTCCACCTCCAGTTCTCTCATGTCAGAAGGCCTAGTTGAAGTCAGATAATCTGGAAAATATTAAATGAGACTTGAATGTAGGATTTTCTTTGCATCTTTCTGAGACAGGACAACCAGTATAGATACTTTTGAAGTGATTCATATGTTTGTGTCTAATGCATAATTAAATCTCTTAATGTAAAGTGGCATGGTAAGATTGTACACAAAATAACCCTTTAAGCCCAAAGAGCTGGAATTGTAGGTTATGGCAAATGGTATTTGGTTTCTTTTTCTTTTAAGAAACTCTTATTACAAGAAAATAAAATGTTTTTATGATTTCTTAATCTTCTATTGAGTACATACCTCAGTGTTGAAACAATCTTCTAACTCACCATTGAATTTACAAAACATCTGGCTAAGCAGACTTAATTTTTTTTAAATGTGAACTTGGAAAGGTACAATTCAGAGAGGTGAGCTCCAGAGCTCAGGGTTGGCTACAGTGCAAAGAGGAAAGTAGGAGAAAGTGGGGTGTAAGGACTGGGGGTATTTATATGTGCATGGATTTCATTAGGATTTGTGTGTAATGAAAGAGTTCAGCAAAAGAATGTGAGGTGAGTTTTGAGTATAAGGAGATGTCACAGCTTCATCTGGGTGGGAACTCTGTGTGGGGATTTAGTTGTTAATCATCACAATGTTTTTAAAGGCTGAAAATCAGTTGTGATTGCAAGTGAAAAATAACTCGGCAGAAAACAAGGTGTGGAACATGAAACATGAGTATAACCCGAGCTCTGCATATATCCCTGTTCTTAAGGATAATCTGTTGTGGTGCAGAGGATGCTGCTTGCAGAGTTCTGGTCTGTGAGAATTTCTGGGTAGAGAGTAGTTCCTGGCTGTTATCAGTGGTTTTTGGGTGCTAGCTGTCCCTCTAGCTTGGAGGTCAAGCCACACTGCCCATGTGTCTGACCTGTGCTTGTCCCGGTGTGTGGCAGGTTTCCCTGTGGCCGATGGCTGGGAAAAGGTGTTGATGATGGCAGCTTGGAGCGGATACTCATCGGAGAGCTGGTGTCCTCCACGTCTGATGAAGAGCTGGGAAAGCAGTGCCGTACCCCGCCCCAGCAGAAATCTCCTACTGTGACTCGACGACTGAGCATCACTTCCCTCACAGGGAAGAACACCAGTAAGTCCTTTACTTTTTCCCCAGGGCCCTAGAGAAGGGGGAAGCAACTGTTGAGGAAAAAAAAAAAAGCTCCTGTGAACAGGAGAGGTTGTCCTGAAGCAAGGGTTGGTGCAGAGGGACAGCTGTAAGCTGATGAGTTTTTCCTGCCCGCCATTGTGTTTGCTCTGTGACATACGTGTGTCCTCTTTCAGTGTCCCTATTTGACAGTTGAGAGATAATAATCTCTTTCTTTAGAGCATGGAGATGTGAGATGAGGGAGGAGGAGGCAGCAGAATTTGCAGTAGCTGATGCTGCTCAGCTTCCCAGCTACCTTTGCAGTCAACTTGATGTGGATGCTGTGAACTGCTTTCTGGAGGAGCATATCTCCAGGGGGACCCTAGAGGACATTAACTTCACATCCCTAAAATTATCTTTTATGAGGAACTGCACCTGGATACAACAGGGCATGCGACTAAAAGGGTCACATGAGGCATTATCTGCTAAAGCATAGATGAGCACAGTGTAGATCCTGTTCATGCATCTGTCCAGCTCCTGTAAAATTAGATAATGCAACTGCTGAAATGTCAAGCAAGGAAAGTTTAGCCTCCAAGAGTAATGCAGCATTTAAAAAACCCTACTTCAGCTAGTATGCTCTTCATCATTTTACAGAGCCCAATGCAGGACAGATCCAAGAGGGAATTGGGGAAGCTGTGAATAATATTGTGAAACACTTTCACAAGCCAGAGAAAGAGGTAATTCCTACTTTTCATTTCTTGCCTGTGTGTTTTTATAAACAGAAATGGAACTGAAGTACCAGTAGTACTTTAGATTTGAAGTTTCTGGCATACAAACAAGGTGTGTTGTACTTAACAACTCTCCTTTTTCCACAGAGAGGGAGCCTTACCATTCTGTTGTGTGGAGAAAATGGTCTGGTTGCAGCACTGGAGCAGGTCTTCCACCATGGATTCAAGTCATCTCGCATTTTTCATAAGAATGTCTTCATCTGGGATTTCATAGGTAAACTCATATGTGATTTGGAGGCAAAAGGAGAAGTAAGATTTGGGAAAAATCACTGCTCACACAGACCTTGGATTCTCATCAGCTAGGGTGCTATCTCTCCTGCCAAACACCTGCTCCATGTTGCTCATAGTCAATGAGAAACCAGATGAAAGATGAAAAATACCAAACTGTATGTAAGGGTAGAGTGTTTGTGCAGAAATTTAAGAGTACTTCAAATTCTTATGATTTATTCATAGATGAATGTTAAAACCACTGCTTTTCTTCCCAGAAAGAAGGTAGGCTGGAAATTAGGGTAGAGCAGCAATTGACGTTAGAGGGAGAGCTGGGAAAGGGCTGGGAGTGAAAGGTTTAGATTTCTAGTTGTTCATGAGAACTCTCCTTATCACTGCACTGGCCTTTGGTGATGCTTAACCTGTAGGCCTATGATGCAGTAATTTAAGATGTACTTTCTCCTTTCAAACAGACTCATAGGCTGAGATACTTAGCCTGAGGCTCAGTGCTTACTCTGAAAAAGGGAAAAAATCAAAGCTGATTGTATCACAGTGAAACCATTGGCAGGTGCTCTGGAGCAGGTCCTTGAGGTAACCTGACTGTATTAGACATCAACCAGTCTGACCACTGCGTTGTCATAGCAAAGGTGGAGATGACCACCTACCTTTGGTCTCCAGAGCGAGCAATCCATATATAAACGGTGCAGTAACTCTCAGCAGGTTGTTTCTTTAAGGATTCTCTTGTGTAATTCTGTGTCATAATGAAGTACTTCTGCTCACTGGGTTCTGATTTTCTCCCTACCACAGAGAAAGCTGTTGCTTATTTTGAAACCAGTGATCAGATTGGAGACAACGAGGAGACCCTTTTGCTTCAGAGATCTTCATGCAAAACCTTCTGTCATTATGTGAATGCCATCAATACAGCCCCAAGGAACATTGGAAAGGATGGCAAATTCCAAATCCTGGTTTGCCTGGGGACAAGGTAATTATATGTATCCTCTTGCATTGAGCTAGAAGAATGTTTTTACGCCGATCTTATTACCATTAGTTTTCTATTTTAGGACATCTGATACCTATATATTGTCCAATGCCTATTTTAGGCAGCTTTAATACTATGTGAAAAAATGGAGCAAGAAGCAGTTATGATACATGGCTAGTATCTAAAAGATTAAAAATGTTTTGAGCTTTTTTATAACTGTTAGCCTAGGAGTCATATGTGTGAAAGCTGTCTGGAAATGCTGTTTTGATGAAGTACTGACTTTGGGAATGAAGAGTTCCTTTTCAGGATGTTTTCTTTCCTTTGCTTGGAAGTGGAGGTTAGTTGTATTTTGCAAGGTGGACGTGGATTTATCTGGAAATAGGTGCCATTTCTGTCTTTTCTGTCTGCATACTTGGAAAACCAGTTGGAAAAGAGTCTGTCGGGTTTTCCCTGACTTTTACTTTCCCTGTTTCTCATCTAAACATGTTGCTGAATTCTCACAAATGTCCAATTCTGCTCGTATCTTCCCATTTTCATTTCTACTCTTTGTAGTATTTTGCTAACAAAATCAAGAGCTGTGGTTGCACAGGAGACCTGTGCATGCAAACAACATGCACCACTCACAACAAGGGCCTGCGTGTTTTGGGCTGAGTTCTTGGAGAAAAACTTCAGTTTGAGATCGGTTCTACTTGGTGCCAAAATATTTCCTTTCATCCCCTTTTCAGGGACCACCTGCTCTCCCAGTGGATCCCGTTACTGGCAGAGTGCCCGCCCATTACGAGGATGTATGAGGAGACCGCTCTCCTACGGGACCGCATGACTGTCAACTCCCTTATCCGAGTCCTACAGACATTGCAAGATTTCAACATCATCCTAGAAGGATCACTCATCAAAGGAGTGGATGTTTAGCATGGCTTTGCTGAGAAATTCATTATTCCTTTCCCTAGCAAGCAAACCACAATTGGAGACCTGTCAGGACTTGGAACACGATGGTAGTGCACCACTGTAAGGCAAAGCTGCCAGCTGAAGCGGAATTGGGAAGCCCGTTTTGTGCCCGGGGGGACTGTCCTCTAAATCTGCAGAAAGCTAAGATGCAGTATTGTAGTTTATTTGAAACAGAAATTTAGTACAAAAATAGAGTATTTTCATGTGTTAGATGTGTGTAAATATGCTATCTTCTTTAAGAAATTATATTACTCTAAGAAATTTTTCTTAGACTGAATGTTCTTGTTCTGACTATGAGTAGGTTAAATCCAGGGGAAGGACTTGGGGGAGGGAAGGACCAAGGTGGGAAGGGATGCCGCTACTTGCTTGCAAGGAGGAAGCCAATCAATGTGTAAATACAATGGAAACTCAGCAGGGCTTTTTTCAGGTATTGCAAATTAATACAGCAAATATCCTTATGTAGCCATTGTGATTGTGTCACTCTTGGAAATGTTGTAAGCGTATGCTGGTTTGCCCTACTGTACATGGTCTGTCTTAGTTTTTTGTTTGTTTGAAGACTCACCTTTCCATGCATGGAAGTTGTGGGTCATCATTTGTTTTTCTGTAAGTCCTTTTGTGTCACTTCTGTTGATCTCTAAAAGGGGAAACACGTGTTGAAATGCTTAAACACTGGAGAGAAGGACTGCTGTCAGCCTCAGAGCCTGAGAGTGTGAGACACTGTTTAAGCAGTGCTGCTGCAGCCTGAGATGGGGAATGACACTTGCTTGACTCACTCGGTGTGTCCCTTCCCTGTCCAGACATTCTGATGATTCCTCCTCACCCTCAGCCAGTTTGTGTTGTGGATGACTTTTTTTTTACCCTACGCTAGAGAATTTGGCTTATACCAAATTCTTGCTGTACCTGATACAAATAGAGCCACAAACACTGATGTTGCTGTGCTACTGAACTGTAGCAGCTGGCTTTGAAATGCTGACAGATAATGAGTCTTCCTTTATCCTGCAGAATGAGTGTTCCTAGGGGAGTACATGTATTTTGCTTACTTTTTTTTTTTTTTTAAGTTTAAATTATCCAGCTACAAAAACAAAAGAATTTAAGCAAAGGAAGGGAAAAAAAGAATTTCACTTTTGTATTTTGGGGCTTCTCTCCTACACTCTTTCCAGTTGCTAATACAGAGCATATACATAGATACAGCTCTTGATGAGGAACTGGGAGCAACTGAAATCCTGTACACTACAAGTTTAAAAATGGGATTATATAGAAATCATCTTGTGCATACCATACAGCAAATATGGAGTGTGTTCTTCATGCTTGTGGATGGGAGTTGGAAGGATCTGAGGACACAGTTAGCTTCACCTGGTTTTAGGTCTTGGAGGTTAGTTTAAATATATGTTTGTTTTCACTTTTTTATCCCCTATGATCTTGGGCATTTCGTCAGTGGATTTCTATGGATGTCTGGCCGTTGGCTTGACTTGGGTTAAACCCCTGATGGTCCTGTGTGCTGCCTTGCGTTGTGCTCTCAAGTGGCATTAGGAGGAACTTGGAAATGATGGACAGAGGCAGGTCTTGACATAGTGTGCACGTGGTAGAAAGAGGGATGAGAAATAAGGAAAAGGAAAGAGGATGGAAATTAGGATTTGCTTTCTCACCTGCCTTTTGTCAAGCTTCTCTAGTTTATTGTGATCCTTCTGCTGTCCAGTTCTTAAAACAGCACTCATTTTAGTGTCAATATTCCCAGCCACAATAAAACTCTTCTTGTGTCTTTGTTTCATTGGAAGGGAGAGTTTTGTGTATAAAAGTTTTTCTTTTTTTTTCTAAGAAATAAGTGAAATCCGAAGAAGTAGAATTAATGAGGGCTCCTGCTTTAAATAACCATTCTTTCCTCCTGGGCTGACACTTCCTTAAATTGACTAAATTCATCCCAAATACTGTAGGCAGCACTGCCATGTCACTGCTGTGGTGTGAATAACTCACCTAAAGGCTGTGAATAGAGTCATGAGTTTGTAGCCAGAGCTCATGGCTGTGTGACATCTCTCTTACCGTTTCCAGAAATGTGAAATTTGGTGTGTTTGTGTTGCCAGGCAAGTCTGCTTGGAGTAAGCAGACTGTGCATGACAATCCTTCAGCGGCAATTGAAAATTCATTCCTAGTGCTTAACTCCATCAATGAATTATACATTTAGCACCAGGAGCCATGTGGCACCATTATTTGGTAATGACTGCTTAGGATGTTTTGATTTCTGCGACAACTCAGGCCTTTTATGTCTAATGACTGCTATACAGGATTTTTATCACGCCCAATCCAGTCTAAGTGACTTCCTTTCTACTGAAATTACCACCTCTTTAGTCCTTGGGTTACTTCAGAGCCTCATCTGCATTTACTGGCTGGATGCTTCCCAAAGTACACTGCTGCATACTTCTCCAAAGGCTATATTATGTGACTTAAGCAGTTGTAACACTCATCTGACATGACAAAGGTTAAGTGCAAGCAAGATAAAGTAGAAATGTGGGCACCTCTAAAGGTCATTCTTTTAAAAGAATAAACCACATAGACAGAAAAAGGCAATAATTACATAAAGTCTCCATTAAGTTAAAATAAGTCAAAACCTGAGAATTTAAAAAAAAAGTCAAATCAGGGCCTTTCCCCATCTCAAACTACATTAAGAAACTTTTAGCACTTAAAACAACTTCATGTCAGCTTTTTCAGCAAGTTTTGTCAGGTTTCACATCATATTAATAATAATACAATAAAAATTATGTATGTCTAGTATTTCCTTGTAGACAACAAACCACCCTAAGATATGCTGAAAGGGGCACAGCTGAGTGCCTCAGATTCCTATAAAACTAGTTATTTGACAAGCTTGGGAGTACAGTTCTTCACAGTGAATTTTTATTCTACCATGTATGATTTATTTTTTTAGGTTTACAGAAATCACTCTACCTGCAGTGAGAAACCCATCAGGATTCTTCTAAGCTAACACAGTTTTTACTTCCAGTGTTAAAGCACCTTCTTTGGTTGAGAAAGGGAATCTTGGAGAAGACCAAAGCTCTCTGGTATCTGCTTTTTTTAAAAAAAAATTCCTCTCCAATGCCCATCTGCAGATGTCTGAGTTTGCAGTCCGGTTTGACTAACACTCAGCGTGGTAACTTGAGGGAGTCAGAGAATCAAATGCCTCACTATGTACAAAATGTGTATTTATAATTCTCTGAAGTAAATGAAATTGTACTGTTTAGTGAAAAATCTCCTCCTGTTTATTCCGAGTTGGTTTGTGTAATTAGGTATCATTGTTCCAAAAAATGTTTTTTTAGGATAGTTGCGCAACAGCGTATTTGGGAAAATTCCTTCTTTCAATCAAAGGAAGGTGCACATCTTAAGGGGAAATATGTGTGTTACACTTGAAATGTACAAATGTGCCCTGTATAGCTTAAAATGATCCTTAAATGTCTCCATTAAGTATATTTTGTCTTTACGTTATTACTAACTGAATAAGAACTGGATTATTTTCAAGACAACATTAGTAAAAGTATTGTTCTATCAAGCACTTTAACATTCATACCACAGACGGACATGGGTTTTTCAGGTTTTGAAGTACATTGAAATACAGCTTTTCATGCTATGTCCTTTACAAATAAAACTGTGAGAATAATGGTTGGTGTCGCTTTCTCCTTGGGGAGGAACCAAGAGATTCAGGTCTCAAGCTGAAGAGCTGATCTGAACCTGCAGGGCATGTTTCATAAAGGGAGCAAGTCAAACAAAGTGGTTCAGCTGGTAGTGACTCCTAGTACTGGGAGCTTGCTGGAGCAAAGCTGGGGAGGAGGTGGTGTCAGGGTGTGCTCTCAGTCTGTCCTTCTGCCTCCCCTGACTCAAAGAGTGTGCCCAGCCTGAGCAGCTCTTCATGTTAAGGCTTAGATGGAAAGCACAGATGATTAAAGGGAAAAATAGGATCACAGTGAAGCTGAGGTCTTATCAGGGCGGTGTTTGTTAGGCAGCTTGGGTTGTTTTGCCCTTAGTATCTAGAAGAGTGGGTAGGAGGAGGGTGGGATCCCACTGGGAGAAAAATGGCAGGTGTAGGATTAACTTGTAGCCAAGGGTCTCTTTCCTCTTTTGACATGAGTTGTTATTTGAACTTGAGGTTAAAATGCTGGATGAAACTCATGTGCTCTAGTCTGTCAGTTAGCATGTTGCATAAGAAGTGTTGATGAACAAGACAGAGATGGATGCCTGCAAAAAAAAAATTACAAAAAAGTTATATGCCCTGCTTTTTCAAGTTGGACTGGATTTTCAGAAATTCCCCTTGTGTCCCACCCAGATCTGGATCTGCTGAAATTAGCAAAAATAGGACAATTTTTGAAAACTTGGTAGTTGGAATGCAGATCCCTGCATGTGTGTTTACATGGTGTGTGAGGTGGGGCACGTCTGTTCATTCGTGTTAACTCTTGATTTTGAAAAGGCAGAGAATCTCAGGAGAGGACTGAAAGTCTCAGTGCTTAGGACCATATATACGGAAATCCTGAAGTATGTTTTTTGGTAATACTGATGTTTATCAACAGTGTTGCAGCAAAATATTACAGGATCCCATAAATGTGAATAAATTGTGAATAGGGCTGCTTGTTGTCAGATGTCAATGGGAGGAGTGCCATACTTAATACACCTCCTTACTGAATGTGTTACGTTTATGTATGTAAATTAGAGAGATTTACTGAGATCTGACATCTTAAAGGCAACAAGTACTTGAAGTATGGCAGGACCAAGCTTGTCCAGATGAGGAAGTGCAAATAATTTCCTCTCCACTGCACTATCACTGATGCAGTCTGGGAACACTACAATGTTTTCTGCAACGGGTAAGCAGAAGAAAACAGAAAACTTGCATGGGCAGGAGTTTGAGTAGATCACTGATCTACTTTGTTCCTTTTTAGCATTTCAGGTAAGCTTTTGAATAAAAAAAACTGTGCTAAAGTTATGAGTGAATCTGCTTTCCTGGATGTAACCCCACGAGCTCAGAGGATGAATCTCCTGTCACTGCAGTCAGGGTCCATTTAGTTGCTGACATATCTTCTGTCCTTCTATTCCTTCAGGTGTGGATCGTTATAAGCTGGTTTGAGCTCAGCACAGGTGGAGGGGATGGAGAAACTTCTGTACAGGTCTACTATCTAGTGGCTGGTTATGGTAAGCTTATCGGCCAAAGCCACTGCCAGGCTGATTTGTCCATGGAAAGCTGTAGTTCTGCGGGAAAGCTTGGCACTTTAATGGGCCCATCCATATTCCTTGCAGACCTCATAGGGCATCTCAGGTGCTCTGAAAGAACTTCTGTCAAGATGTGACCAGATAAATTATTTTCTCCTTGAACCAAGCCCATCTTTACCTTGCAGGGAACAGGGGAGGAGCTGCAGGAGGAAACCCCCCGGTCCTTACCCACAGCTTATTTTTCAAAAGACATTGCAGTAAAGGACCTCATTGCTGTATCATCTGGTGACAACTTTGTTATCATCCAATAATTATTTCAGTGGGAATAATGTGAAATAGCTGTGCTTTACATCAGAGAGACTCAAGTGTCCATACCGGTTTCTCTGAGTAATCTAGTAGTCTGTAAGACCCAGCTCCTCATGCTTGTAGGCTATCTGAGACTTGCAAATCACTTGTCTTGCATGAGGGTAAATGTAGAAGATAGACAACACTTACAATCTCTCTGTAGAAAATAACTGTCCTTCGCCCAAGGCAGACCTCTTACACTTACATGACCCCTTCTCTGAATCCACTGACTTTTAGACCTGGCCAAACCAGCCAGTTAAAATGGGTGAACCCTGGAGTGGTCTGTTCACCCAGTTTCAAGTGTTCAAGCCCTGTGCAGGGTGAAGTGCTAAACAAGTGAGCATGGTAAATGGACAATTGAGTTTTAGTTGTA
>WEKX01016319.1:782439-796885 GCA_013390025.1 Pitta sordida | reverse complement strand
GGGTCTCTGGCATCCAGCCAGGGTCAAACCACGACACCAAGAAGCTCAAATATTTATGAAAGGGCATCTCTTCCCACAACAAGAAGCAGGCATGGAGAGTGCAAGAGATCAGTCTTCACACAATATATTTGAGGGCAGAATTTCTCCTGCTCCCATGGACAGCTAAAGCCTTAAACTAAAATGGAATTAAACTCAGTAGCATCCAGGTATTTAGCTTGGTCCTCTGCAATCCTTGCATTCCCCTGATTGCAACAGGTTTTCCCAAAGGCTGGTGTTAGTCTAGAGAAGCGATTTTCCTTACCCTGCTCCTGCAGCCAGAGGGAAGAAATGGGCTCCTTCAGTAGGCCTTGTGATGAGAGACCTCACTTTGCTGCTTTTAATTATGCTTAGAGAAGTCCAACGGGGCGTTTGTCCTTGAAGGCTAAGCTAGCATTAATCTTTATGAATATTCCCTCCAGCACTGTCATGTTCTTTACACATCAAAAGAATAGTTTACAAGAGTAAAATCCGAAGGTGTTGGACACATGTAATTGTGGGGATTTTACAATATATTGATAATTTAGATACGAAGACAAATTCCTTATTGTCTTACAGAGGCATAGGATAGAGACCAGAAAATGTGGCTTTAGTTTCTGGGTCTCCCGGACTTCCATGAAGGGTTTTAAGCAATTTGCTTACAGCATATCCCATCTTGCAGGTAAGGAGCGAATGTGCAGAGTTTTGGAACTTCACTGTAACCAGTCTCAGCCTCACCAAGGTAGGTTATTCAGCCTCAGGGTCAGCAGCTGCTCGTCCACCGGTGTGTGTGACTGAGAGCTGCTTTTCAACGCTACTGTGACAGAAGTGCCCAGAAGTCTCACCTGTGGTTAAATCGCGTTTAAAGGTATTGGTAAAACCTGTTGATTTGTGATGTTGTAGGCACGTGGAAGTTTGTCAGACTGTGCATGGTTAGAGTTTTGTAATCATTAGGACAGAATAACAGGCTTTCTTCCTACTTAGCTGCAATACAGTAATTATGGTTACTATCTGCAATGTGATTAAGCACTGCAGAAATGCATATAAACACTTGGCTGTTGTGTGAGGATGGCCGCTGATTCTCTTCCAAAAGAGAGGAAAAGGAAACAGATACTTTACAAAAGCACCTTTTCTTGGTTTTCCATCTTGACACTATAGCTCTTCCAGGAGGTACAGACATTTATAAACACGTAGTTAATCTTGTCCCCTCTCTGCCCCACAACCTCTTCCTGCTCACTGCAAGCCCAAATAGATTGTCACCCATACCAGAAAATGCGTGGTGCAATACGTATAAGGTGCTCACAAGAGATTTCCAATAGTAGTCAGAAATGATCAGTACAACTGAGAAACATCTTTGTAGTGGTGTTGTTTGTTTGTTTGTTTAAAGACAATGATTTAATTTCAAACAAACAGAACTCAGCCCAAAGACTCTGCTTCTGTACTTGAGATAGCTGTCCATGAAGTCTCCTTAGCCTGTTTCTCCTGCTTAATGTTCTCACCTGAATTAAGTTTACCTACTTGAAGATAGGCTGTCATTACCCCATGAGATAAATAGGATGTGTTCTAAATTGACCATGCATATGAACCCAAAAACATGGAATTAGTGTGGCTACTGGCTTGTCTGAGATCTAAATTTCTCTCAAATAGTTTGTGGTTCCTGGCTGTATAAATAGTATGAAGCTGGCTGAAAGTGGGTGTGGTGCACTAGATATTCTCCCACAGTCCAGAAAATTACTTTCAGAAAAACTGCATTCAGACAATATAAGTAGAAATATCACACCATGGCTCTGCGCAGCTTTCATGTTCTTAAAGCTGTGGAATAAGGTTTCATTCATGGTAACAGGAACATGGGAGAACTAGGAAAAGCTTGCAGACCAGAGAAGCTATTTAATTCATCCTCGGCATGGACTTTGTTAGAAGAGAATTTCAGATGTCAGCAGGTATTTGTGCTAGACAGGGGTAGTGTGGGTAGCTGTGTTCAGTGAGAAATAGGATAGCTGCTCTGGGCTTAGTCATTTGTGTTTAATTGGCACAATGCTAAAAAGTGAGGAATGAACTAGCTGATCTTCAATTCAAATGTGTGTTCTGGGAAGTGCAAATACAAGTTGATCCACCATGGCTTGCTGAAGTCAGTGAAAGTTCCTAAAATTGATGAGTTTAGACAGGCATTCATGACCACTGTAGTCTGCAAAACCTATTAGTTTGTGCACCAAAGAGAAGCAACTCTCTTATGGGAAAATAATAAAGTGACTATTGTTGCTGCTTTCAACACACAATGTTTATTAAGGTAGTGCCACTCTTACACATAAGAATTTACTTCTAGGTGACCTCAGCATTTTAAGTACGACTGCCTATCTCTGTGAAGGGCCAGGCTTGTGCTAATGAAGATAATGTGTTCATCTCTTGGTTAAGATAACTTGGAAGAGAGGAGGCAGTACACAGTGTCTGACAAGCAGGAGATTGACCGTGAAAACTGCCAGTGTTGAGTCTGAGTAGAGTTGTGAACAGCATGGCTTGTCTTATCGTGAAGTGCAGGATGTTCTGGATACGTAGATCCCTCCCAGCCCAGTGTCACAGATTATGTTTGAGGGCAAATCTGAGACCCAATTTGCCATGGTAGAGCAGGAACTAGCAGTAGAAGACAGCAGTATAGGCATGTCCGTTTTCTCCCCTTCACAGCCGTTCCAGGATCTAGGTATCAGAAGCATTTTTCACCTAGATGCATCTGTCACACACCCACCTTCCACCCACACTTGGCTTGTAGCTGAATGAAGTCTTGCTTTGGTACTGGAAGTTAATTCTGTTTGCAATGGTACCAGCTCCTGCAAGCATCTAAAATGTTGGGAAGTTTTCATGCCAAAAATGATGCAGGGCCACTTACAAGTTTTTCCAAGCACTGCAATCCTAATGCCTTGTCTGGTTCTTTTGCCATCCAAGCTGCCCACATTCCTGGTGATGCCCCAAGCTGAGCTACTGAGCAAAGGCCCTTCTCAAAGTGCTTCCTGGTATGCCCCTCTCTCCCCTGGACCTTGTTCCTTCCAGGTTTACTAAACATGGGGATTCTGAGTGGCTTTTACCTTCGTGCTGAGAGTAAGGATTAGGAAGGGAAGAAGAAGGAAGCAGCACTAAGATGGAGGAGGAAGGAGTCCATAGTTCATTGAAATGGTTCTCAGCAGGCAGTGCTTCCAGTGCAAGTGCTTCCACTTCCATATGCAAGTATCTCCCTGACTTCCCTCACTTGGGAAGGATGGCAGGATGGCCCTCCCTTTGCTCCTCCCAAATGTAAAAGAGACTTTCTACCTCTGGCTTAGTCAATTAATCAGGTAAGGAAGAACTACTGAGGACTCCAGGCACAGTACATACTGTAACATCTTAATCAATTTTCCCTTCCCCCTCTTTCAAAAAATACTTGCCTGCAAGGGCCTGTACTATTTTTTCCTGTGCTGGCACAGGAACCATGGGCAAGGAGTTAGTAGATGGTGGTAGCAACTCTGTTTGTGTCTCTATAATCACTCATGACTCTCTTACTCAGCTAATTAAAACCAAAACCCCTCTAGCTACCCTGAAAAATGTAAATAACATTTATTAAAACATTGTTCTGTGGTATAACCAGCACCCAAGTTACAAAAAGGCTGTTATGAAACAGGATTTTTCTTGCTAAGAAGTGAATGGCTGCAAATCAAGTGTATACCAGGCTTTCTCCACGAAAGAATTAAGCTGGGCACAAGCAGAATTGTGTACCATTAAACATGTATGAAAAGCATGATGAGAAACAGCTGGCAGGGATCAAAGCTGTCTGAATACCTTTGCATTGTGTTTTTGCCCATCTGTGGAGTTAACACAGTTATACAGGGTGTGGTATGTGTAATGAGCCAAAACTTGTCCAAGGGCATTGTTTTCCTAGCACAAGCAGCAAGGAAATAGGAAGACAAAACACGTTAAAGCAGTAGAAAAAAGTTTTGATGAGACAGGAGAGTGTTCTTGATTCTCTGGCTAAATGCGCAATGCATCAACAGCAGATCTGTTGCAATAAAGGGAATGTAATGTAAAAAAAATGTGAATGTAAAGACTGGAACAAAGTTGAGTTCAATATCAAGACAGCTCCTGTATATTCACATTTAGTATATTAAAACCCAAGCATGTTTCATGCAAACACAAAATGAACCCTTGATGCAAAAGCAAGTGAGTGAAACTCTTTGGTTGTTCCTTGTACCTGATAAAAATGTTAAGGAACACGCCTGATTTAATTCTCCAGTTGTGGCAATGCTAGACTAGCTTGAAAGGATTTGATCAAACTTCTGAGAACTCTAATCTGAGTCTATTAGACCTTTAAAAGGAACTTTAAAGGTAACTAAATGAAGAACTCCAGGATTACAAGAGCATTTAAACCTGATGCATATTCTAGCCTTTCTGAGCATAACAGCCTGGGTAGTCCTGTACACCTGTTTCTTAAAAGGAAATTGTGGAGACATTTAGAGAAGTGCTTCTGCTTTCATACAGAAACAAAACTGCAGCTGAGATCAACAGGGCTGCCAGCCCTGAGGCAGCTTGCATGGCAGGATGGATGAGTTCAGGGCTGGTGGAGAGATGAGGTTCACAAGCAGGCAGCCGGTGCTCTCCCACCGTGTTTATAAAGTGAGAAAGGTAAGGGACAACAAAATGGTGCCAGAAGAGTGAGGAAAACACTGTTGCTCACTCTCTGCTGTTGTGTTGAGACCTAGGTGAGGGCAGGGGTGGCTGGAGGAGAGGCAACAGCACAGCAGAGACCACAGCAGCATGTCAATACAACAGCATGTCCTTCCCTCTGAGGAAGAGGAAGTAGAAGGAAGCTGGAGTGAGGATGTACCTTTATATTTTTGTTCCTAACAGCTGACCAGGGGAATGACATGTAAATGAAACCTTTGAAATTAAAAAACAAAACCAGACTTGAAAGTTCACCAAGCTTGTAAGTGACCAAGCAAGAATCTGGTGGCCTTTGGCTCAATGACATAATCCAAATCTGTTCTCTGCTGAAAGACCTGTGTCAAAACCCTTCAGCAGAGACAGCTCATGCGTGTTCTTTCTTTTAAATGGTGGTCACATTATTAGTGAGAGAGGTGGAGCTCTGAGACCTGTGACCTGTTGGGAATTGAGAGAAGACTGGCAACCCTCTAGTTGTGAGCTTTTTGGGTTAGACTTCTGGTACTGTCATCATAGATTGATTCCATTGATATAGTAATCTATATCCATTACTATATATAGTAAGGGTACAATAGGATACAATAAGTATTACACTATATATTGTAATATATACAATATGTTGTATATATGTGCAATATATACAATATACATATATTGTATATATTACAATATATACAACGTATATAAAATATATACACCATTTATCCACCTGAAGTGCTGAAGTCCCCAAATTGATATCAAACAGCGAACATCAGCCTCCATGGCATTAAAAATACTCAGCCCACCTGTTAATTTGACAGGCGATTTCTGCCTTCTATTTTAAACAACGTTTACAAGATTTGTGCAGGAAGCTCAGTGTGAACACTATGGTTGTCACGGTTTGGGGAAAAAAATTCATAAAGGATTTGGAAAAGTGCAACATGAGAACAGATGTTTTAAAATGGATTTTCTTTGAATAGTCTAGAAGTTAATCTCATTCTACAATCTCAGTTTAAGTTACTTGTCCCAAATAATCAGACCCACAGGCAAAAATAGCCTACTATATGTTTGCGATCTTGCAAGCAGACTAGGGACAAAGACATCCTTGTGTACTTGTATTCACAGTTTCTATCTTGTTTTAGTGTTGGGAGAAGATTTTATCTCTGCATCCAGTGAAAAACTTCGGTCCAATATGTTGCTTTTGTTGGAATCCAGCCTTGTATCTCGAATTTTTACTACAATGAACACGTGTCTGGACAGAGTAAACTGTCTTGGATCTACAAGCTGCATAGGCTGGAAGAAATTACCAGGTAGTAATTATCAGTTTGTTTTATTCTTTCTATCACTTTTGCTTGCTGTCATATTTGTTGCAGAACAGAACCTGGCCAGCATGAAGACACACTAAACACAAAAAGGTTTGGAAGGCTGTTCCCCAGAAGGTGAGATAGGTGTAAAAGCCACCACAGGAGCATCACAACCATAAGGCACAGAGCACTGAGAGCCTGGCATCATGAGCAGAAGAGAGGACTGTCATGGCACAGAGATTGCAAATGAACACAGTATTTACCAGAGCTAAAGCATCTGTTGTTTCATGTAGGGGGACCCATGCAGAAGGCATGAAGGGAAGTGGACTGTGGCACTTACCTGTTTCAGATGAGTCCTTGGCACACTATGCCTGCACAAGGTTCACACCTGACATCCTAGTCTGTCTAGGGATAGATAAAAGGGTGGTACTGATTTGAAGTGGACTCCTGGATTTATCCACTGGTATTGTCCCCCAAGCCTCCCAGCACACCCTCAAAATGTTGTTTCCAGTGCCCCAGTCAGCATTTACATGGTGACTCAGTGTAAGCAGCATGTTGGGACCCCATTTACCACAGCTTATAAAAAAGGTTTTAAAGGGCTGCTGCTGCCTTAAAGAATGGCAGAAACAAAACCCCTCCTGTTTTGCAGGCCTCCTATGAATGGCTACTTATTCTCATTTGCAGTGAGATGTGTTTTATAAGACAGTAAACTTGGCCCAACTGTGAAAGTGAGAAGCATTTGAACACTTACACCCACACCCACGCAACAGGGAAAGACCTGGGCCTTCACAGCTCACACACATCTGCTTGATGGGCACCAACAACCTTGCTCCCGAGGGTTTTGGCTGAGCCACTCTTCCTGCCTTCTTTGTGTGGCTAAATGTGTTGGGTTTCTGTTCTGAATCAGCTTGAGGATCTAGAAATAGAGGGATAACCAGGCAGGTCAGAACTGCAGTCTGGGCCCATGGCTGGTACTAGGTGGCACAGAGAAAAGTGCCTGAAACCTTCCACTGTTCTACTCACCATCCAGCAGCTGGCTCAAGTGGGAAGGATTTAGCACTTGTTCAAACTTTTTTTTTTATTACATGGCATGAATTAGATGTTCATGATTCTCCAATCAACTCTGAGTGCAAGTACTGAGCCCTAGAATTTGCAGGGAAAAGAAAGATCAGCACAAAAGGTCACTTCCAGAGCTATCCAGTTTTCCCACTTACCTCCTATAGATAACACAAATCAGCCAGTAAATATTGCTCTTGCTTTTGAAACCTTGTGTTAGGACTAGTTCAGCCACTGCGAAGGGTAGTCATCCTGACAAGAAGAGTCAGTCAGTTCAGCTATGGATAGAGATTTGTTTGGACAGCATGCTCAAAATAGCATCTGAGAAGCCACACTGCTAGATGGTTTTAGAAAGGTCAGTTTTTTAAGTGTTTGTGACCAGCTTGTTACTCTGTAAACAGCAATTGCTTTGTAAATAGCAATGAATTTGTTTAGCTGTTTTTTAAAAACTGCACAAACCTGAAGGATGATGCCAATCCCAGGGCACCTCCTCACGGCCTGGTCATCCCTGCAGGATGCTCTTATTCAGCTTCCACAGGAGCCCAGCCTGAGGATGCCATTGCTCAAGGAGCCACCCTATACATACTCACCTGCCATGTTGGGGGGGGACAGGCGGATACACACTGCGCTTCCCGTGTGCTTCAGGGCACAGCTGCCTGGCTAAGCCCCGAGCCCGCTCACAGAATCACAGAATCACAGGTGAGCTGAGTCGCAGCTGGAGTATCTCCCCTCCCGCAGCTCCTAATCAGCCATAACCCCACGCAGATAAACCCAGTCACATTTCAGTGACTGAAAAAGAGCGACACTAACTGTGGTTCTAACCAAAGAAATTTCTTTTAGAAGATAAAAGCTATGTGATACAGAAGTCCTAAACCTTCCTGGTTTGAAAGCTGCTCTCTTGTTTCTGAGAGGCTTCATACATTTTTCCTGGAGATGAAAACAAGTTGCAAAATACCTTCTTTCTCCCTGCAGGGCAGTGTTCTCTTGCATCCCTTCTCTCCTATACCCACATGGCACTGGTGCAAATGTCCTTGGTGGCCTCTGCATCAGTGGGACAGTGAAGGCAGAGAAACATTCCCGCTGGCCCTGAGATGTCTATCAATCACTCTATGCCTGTGTAGCACAGGGTTTATGCTCACTACCTCTAGTAGCACACTAGCTCTGTGGCTCAGGCTGTGCCACTTCTGCCCTGCAGGCAGCATCTGGGACCCTTGACTTCTCTGCATGCTGTAATTTGCAATACGAACAGGCAGCCAGTCCTGAGGGAAGTCACCAAGGTCAGATGAATGTCCTGGTTTGGGTTTATTTAAGTCTCCTCCATCATCCTGTAGAGTTTATTCCTGACAATGAACAACCACTATGGGACCTGACTTGCATTTGGGGACCCCAGTGATCAACACCTGCTCAAATTTTGCCTGCAACTCACCCATTCTGCTTATCTCCGCCCCTTATCTACACGGCTTTGTGGGTGAATACTTCTTCCTGGAAAGTCTTTCACCTTCCCTTATCTTCTTTTCATTTTCAGAACGGGATGTCTCTGCCCCGAGGAAGGAGGATATATCCTGCTTCCTCCCCGCTTTGTGCTGCATTCTCCTTGCCTGCCTTTTCCTCTACCTGCCCTTGGCTTGTTTTTTTACAGGATGTGAAGTGTCAAATTCGGTTGATTTGTTGCAGTCCAATTAGCTGATTCAATCCAATTAAGCTATCTGAAGTTATCTCTGTAGTGTGGTGGCTTTGTTAGTTAACTCCATTCCCTACTACCCTTGCAAAAAAATTTGCCTCCAGCTCCCCACTCCAGATTTTGGCAGTAGATTTCCACTTGGTTCTTGGCTGTTTGATCAAAGCTTGTGATTGGGACTGCAGGTTCTGCATATTTCCTTCCAGGGCTGTAGCCTCCTACTGCCTCCTTTCCCTGGCTGGTGAAGTCTGCCCACAGCTGCTCTACCTTACCTGAAGGCTTGTAAGTATTGTGTCTATCTCTGGAATCTTGGCAACAAGTTCAGCAATATGTTATCCCCTCACAAGACCAGTCACCTGAACTTGAGCTCAGCAAGGTATCATCATCCTCTGCCTTCCTTTGGCTGAGTAAAAACTGCCCATAGAGAGACATGCTTTCTCCACAGTTTCTTTCACTCCCTGAAGTTAATCTGAAATTCTGTCACTCCTCAAAGTGCCTTTTTCCTTTCCTAGGGCTACCTCAGTGTGAGGTTGGTCTCATTGTTCAGCCAGGTCCTCCTTGATCTGGGAGCATTCTCTCCGTCTCTCCTGCCCGCTTCTCATTATATTTTTCATGTGTGTGTTTTTTTTCCCTGAAAAGGGAACCCAAAGGCCTTTGTTCTGTCTGTTGATACTGTAGATTAAGAAGTAGTGTCACTGAGGACAGACATTTCCAAAGAAATAATGGGTTTAACCTGGAAAGATACTGCTTCAGGTTGCTTATTTTTGTTTAGCGGTGTTTTGGGTGTGAGCTTAGAGCACCTACACCTGTAAGAAAATCCTTCCTGGAAGCTTCCACTAGAAGTCTTGTTGCTCCCTATGCTGACCATGCTGGCTGCTCTCAGCAGAGGATTTCAGACATCAGGACATGACCTCTTTCCTGAAATGTGACAAAAATCAATTTGCTTTCCTAGGTGTTTCCATTCCCAGGTAATCCCACTTACCTGCTTGATTTCTGTTGAGAAAGAGGCCAGGAGAAAAAGCCTGAAGCATTGCTTTCTAGCCACTATAGATGCTCTCCTAACTACATAAGTTTGCTTATCATTTTCTCCCAGTCAGCTATGTCTGTGTTCAGGGCCATGCAGTGGCAAATAGGTTAAGGAGATGCACTTTTTCAGGCGTGTTACTTTCAGTAAGAAACTTCCAGGAGCAAACTTTGTCCCCTAAATGATCCCACCTGAGACCAGGTCTACACAACACTCTCCAAAGGAGTTACTAACTTTCTCTTCTCTAAGGATTAGTCTGATATCATCAGCATACAATCTGAAACTTTTCCCTATGTTTTTGGGAAAGGTGGGGGTCTTGCTTCAGAGGAGGAGTCTCTTTTGGGTTTCCAAACACGTGGTCCCTGTTTTCAGAATTGCCCCAAATGACAGGATGAGGGGGGATAACTTTCTTGACAGAAAACAGCTTGACAGGCAGAGAGGACTGATCTTCTTAATGGTGTCTTCAAATCGCCTTAATATAAATCCCCATAGAATAGTCTTATTGGCTTTAATAGGTATGAAAGCAATAGTGCTGCAAAGAAATGAGCAGCACTTCACAAACTGCATTAAAGGTCTTTAAGCAGAAATAGAAAATGGTCATTTTGCTATAGAATTTGAGCAATCTCTAAGAATATAAGAAAATTATCTTACTCTTAAGGAATTTGAAATGTCAATTAAAAATGTTCCAGAAAGGTTATTATTCTCTGTTAAGCCCTGATGGATTTCTTAGGCTGGGCTATAAATGATCTGCCTTGTTCCTAGGAGTAAACCAGTTCAGGGTCCTGTCTCTCTGAGTCATGTAACTGGAGTACTTCATTCTGGCAGCACAAATATCAAGATACCAATTATAATTATCATCAGACTTGTAGTCATCTTGTTATTTGGCCTAAGACATAAAACAGAGGGGAAAATCACATTTCCTTATTAACCTGTTTGCTTTAAACTACCAGTTCTGAAAGAAATAATGGGTTCAAAAAATAAACACGCTGTTACTCATATGGGCAACTGATGCAAGCAGGAGCTAAAGAACTGATCTGTTAATTATATCTGCCTCTAAAATTTTACCTCTTGACAAAATCTAATTTAAGACCCTAAGTTAATCAACACATTTTTTTCCCTCCTGAAAGGAGTCCTGGTAATTTTTTCAAAATCCTTTGGCCAGGCATAAAGCAAATAAAACAAATTTTCAGATTACTGAAGTTATAAAAAACATTTTACAGTTGAAATCTCAAAGCAGGAACAGCTGTCTGGATTTGGTCTTGACAGCTGCTCTTCACCTAACAACAAGCAGCCTATTTGTTTTTACTTATTCATTAATACTGAAAAATAACACAATAGGATCAGATGTCTAAGCTGGCAAGTGCCCCACTTTTCCTCTGTGTTAGCACGCCTTCCTCAGCAGTGATGATACATGTATGTTTTATATTTTAAACCCCCTCATAGTTAGCTTTATTATTACACAACTGACATAATTTAACTTCCCATGTAAAATAATTAAGAGTCCACGCAGGAAAGGTACCTGTTTAACTTGGACACAGCGATTAGTTTTTCAGAGACTACACAGATTCTTAAAGTAAATGTTTTTTAGAACTGAGCTGGATGAGAATAAACCCTCTGGACTAAAGCTCATATTCCAGGTTACCTGGGATCTCCATGAAATCCCATGTTCCTCCTTTACATCAAGCTCTGAGTGGAAAGGAAGATGCTTAATTTTTTCAAATGGAGCCTTGTTAAATGAGGCTTTACCCATAGAGTAAATATGCACATGTTCTTTAAGATGTCTCCTTTTTCCAAATTAATCTCCCTAGGTTTGTCCCAAATTTGGGGCTATTTTTCATCACCCTCTTTCCACACAGTGAAGTCAGACAAAGTATCCCTGTGATGGTGTGGGGACCACTGCTTAATTGCTCAAGGGGAAGGAGCTAGAGGGACCTTGAAGAAAGCTCATTAGCTATTTAAGTGCCTTTTATTTATTTGGAAGCTGGCCATCAACCAAAAATGAGAACTTGAATCCCTGTCAAGTCACAGGGTAGCCTTGCAATGTCAGCAGCGAACACTTGAAAGAAACTGGAGATGTTTCAGAAATTAAGGTTTTGGTCATGGTTTTCATTTATGTGTTGCCGTTTGGCCTTCTGTGGACAGGATCACTTTTCCTCTGAGAGGGCAGGAAGGGCCAAGCTATTCACAGGCCATGGCAGAACAGAGTTTGGAAACTCTAATCCTCTCCAGGTTATAGCAACGGTGTTCATGAAATTTGGAGTGTGGGGTCATAAAGCTGCGACATAAGTTCCCAAGCAGTTGTCCTGACCCTGGTTTGTTTGCAATCAGAGCCCACCCTGAGCAATTCCATGAATGCTCAGCACAGTGACGATGAGGGTGGCAATTGGCAGGCACCAAGATATCCACCTTGTTCCATCGGGTGCTGAAATGATGTATGACACCTATAAGGATTCTCCTTGAAAATGCCATTTCATTCTAATTTGGGGGCTTAAATTCTATACTAAAGGGCACTGGACTGAAAGGAATGTCACCAGGCAGCCTTGAGAAGTGTGGAGATGAAAAAAAAAGGGAAAATAACAGGAGTAAATCTGGGCAAATCACTCCCTCAAAACAAAAGTACTGAAGTAGATAAAACAGGATACAAGCTACGTACATGCAAAGGTTGCCAAAAGCACTGGGAGAGTTCCCTAGACCAGTAAAACCCAGGAAAATTAGAGATTTTTTTTTAAAGAAAAAATCTGTCATTTACCACACTTGTGTCTCACAAGGTGAATGGGATTTTGTTTTGCTGTGTCAGGGAGGAAGCACCAGTAACGAGGGCAGCACAACATGATCATCCAAAGAAAACAAAAACAAAACTCAAACCCAAACAAACAAACAAAAAACCCCAACAAAAACCAAAAGCAAAACAAAAACTCGTATAATAACCTGGAGAGCTCCTTGGGAGACATCCTCCAACACTTCGTGCCCAAACTGACTGGTTTTGCAGCACAGAAGGAGATGGTGTAGGATTACAAAGGATTTACAAGTAGCGGAGAAGATGTGAGGTGTTCAGATTAAGGTAAGGAAGCCTGTCCTGCTCTCCTGAAAATCCCTGGAGGTTAGCTGGTGCTGCTGCTGGAAACAGCGGAATAATTTCAGCAAGAGTTCTAAATCTGTGAGTTGCTAAATCTGTGCTTAAAACAGGATTAGACTGGAAAAGTCACTATCAGGATTAAAAAAACCCAGTAATTGTAATAGAAATACCCATTGGCATTATTTCGGCATTTTAAGAGTATTCCACAACACCTGTTGAATACTGTGCCTGAGCCACTGTTCATTCTGTGGGAAACTTCTAAACTCTGAAGTACGCGGTTGGAAAGAAGGCATTTCACCCTCGGGCTCTGTTCGAGTGTCACTGCGGGAGGGAGCATCTCGCAACTTCATTACAGCTTCGGGGCGCAATGGTGCAAAGTCATAACTCCCGAAGTGTTACAATGCATGTCACATGCTGCTCCGTCTGACACTGTTTTTAGAGAAAATCTATTTCTACATAACCCACCAGCCGCTTCGTGAGGCAGCTCTTCCGAAACTGCACAGGGAGCGTGAACTCAAAGGCTGCGGGGACGTGATTATTTCATTCCCTCATCCTGACGCTGCAGGAACAATGACGTACACCACCGACAACTTTTAGAGCACTTTTAAAAATTACCCCGCTGTGGAATTAAAAAAACCCCAACCACCTTTCCCCGTTCTCCTGGAGGCCGCTACGTTCCAACCGCGAGGCTCAGCGCCGGTGGAGGGGACCGGGACGCAGAGGGGACGGGACGCGCGGCGCTCCGAGGAGCCGGTGGCTGCGGTGCTGTGGTGTTGTGGTGATGCGGTGCTGTGGTGATGGGGTGCTGTGGTGTTGCGGTGCCCCCCGCGCTGGGGGTGTGTCTGNGGTGGGTGCGGTGCTGGGGTGATGGGGTGTTGGGGTGTTGTGGTGATGTGGTGATGCGGTGATGCGGTGCTGTGGTGTTGTGGTGATGGGGTGTTGTGGTGATGCNGGGGAGGCGGCCGGGAGCGCGCGCAGCGCACGGGGGTCGGCGGGAGCAGCGGCGGTGAGTGACGGCGGTGAGTGACGGCGGTCCCGGGGAGGGACAGGGGGAGGAAAAGTACAAGCGATAGGAAACCCACCGAGTTTGAGTGTTTGGGTTTCTCGGGATTTTGTTGTTTAGTTGTTTGTTTTCGTGTGTGTGCGTTGCCGCGATTTATTTTTTTCCCCGGCAGCCGGTGGGGTCTGGTAACACGAGTTGCTCCCCGGAGCTTGTCCGCCGCTCTGATGCGGCAAAAAGACTTTGCCGCCTCGGGACAGTTTGACACGTGTGGTTTCTGCGAGCCGCGCTCTTTCTCCTCGGTTTTTTTTCTTCTAATCGTGGAGTTTTCGATGAGGTGCGGGCGGGGAGAGGCGCCCCCCGCATTGTTGCGGACCCATCCCGAGAGCTCCGTCTTGTCCTCACCGCACCAAAGTACTGCTGAAGCCCCACGTTTTCAGGTGGGGGGAGTAGCCAGTTCCCGAGGATTTAACTCCGAAAGCGGTCCGTAGATGTGGAGCGTGTCAGGAAAACCGGGCTGCGCGCTGATGACGGGTGGCACGGTGACTTTCCCGGGCCATGGCAGCCCAGCCTCGCCACGCGGCCGGTGTGGCCCCGCCGGTGCCGGTGGGTGCCGCAGGTGCGGCCCCCGGCG
>WEKX01016319.1:768767-781607 GCA_013390025.1 Pitta sordida | reverse complement strand
ACTGTTGCCATGTTTGAATTACGTCAGGGTAGAGCCATGAGGAACCGGCGCGGGGCGGAGGGAGGAGGACGAGACCGGACCGGGGGGCGGCGGGAGGCGGCCCGTCATCCTGCCGGGACAGGGGTCCCGGTGCTCGGCGCTGCCGCTGCAGCTCGATCCCCGGTCCATTCCCGCCGCTGCCCGCGGGCCGGATGGGGCGGCTGCACCGGGACCGCGTGGTGGGGCGGTGTTTGCAGCGCGGGGGCCGCCTCGGAGCGCCCACCTCCCTGCTCGGGGCTTTCCTCCCTGGCGCGCCGCCTTCCTCTTCCTGCACTCCTCTAATTTTTTATTTTATTCGGTTTTCGACGAGTTGAACGCTTGGCAGCCCCGGAGAGGGAGGGTTAGGGGGAGCCGCGTCCACTCGCGTGTGTGCTCCCGCGGCTCCACCTGACCAGCGGGGCCGCCCGCGAAAGTAGGTCGTTCGCCCCGGGGGGGGTGTCTTTGTTCCCGGCGGTGTCGGGGGAAGCGGGGCCGGCGCTCCCCCCCCGCGCCACGCGGTGCCCGGCGGAGAGCGGCGCGACCGGGCGCTGCGTTTTCGGGCATCTCTTACCCCTATTGTTTTGGGGTTTGTTTTAAACTTGCAGTTTTGCGCCAGGGAAGTGCTCTCCCTTTCATGAGATAAAAGTTGCCGACTCCTCTCGTACATCCACCTCCGGATCTGTGTAGCTGAAGGGATTTAAAGGGACCTGCTAAACCTGTTGTTTACTCGGGCCGTTCCTTAACGCTGCGAGCGGAGCCGAGTCCCGCCTGCCCCGGGGCTCCCCCCGTGGCGGGAACGGCCCTGGTTCGTATTGCAAATACCCGTGTCTGTATCAGTCTGCTGACGGCCCGTTCTTCCGACCCACGTTATTTAATAATCATTACAATTGCCAAAAAAGTTTGGAGCCCCGGCGCTGTAGCTGTGCAGGCAGCCGGGACAGGGGGCTGCTGTGAGCCCCGAACACGTGTGGCTCTGGGCTGGCCCTGCCACCGGCCCCTCGTGGCCGGGCACTGGGAAGGAGGAGGCTCCGCGTCCTGAACTGAGCCCAGGAGTGCAACAGCATAACATTTGTGGTGGAGACCGAGTGACGAGCTTGTGCACAACCGGGGATGCTCTCTTCTTGATTTTGGGTTTTAACTCGGCGCTCGGGAAGGTGGCAGTTTGACAGGCACGGAGACAGCTGTGTAATTGTTTGGTAAGGCAGGCCAGGAGGGGGCTGGTTCTTCAGCAAACTCGTTTACGACTGCGTGCATGTTTGTAAAGGTGACACGATTTCTGTCAGCCGTGTGCGGGCTGTGTGCACCCCTTTCTCACCAGTCTGCACACAGACAGATTCATTGTGTAGCTTACAGCTTTTTAAAATGAGAACAGAATTGCACAAACTCTACACCATAGGGACAGACAGTGAACTGGAAACCTTTCTGCTGACACCAATGGATACTGAACTCCTTTGGCACACAGGTAAATTCTAGGTTTCTTGGGATGTGTGGGCCATGGTAGAGAATTAGCCAGTAACAAGTCGGGATTTTCAAACACACCCACAGGCATGCAGCATTCAGCTCCCACTGAAAGTAGGTGGGATTGAGTGCCAGTGCCTCTGGGAAAAATTCCTCCTCACTTGATTCTCTAGAAGGAGCTAATTGCCTACGTGTTCAGTCTTCCTTTAAGAAAAAAAAACCCACTGACTTCTTAGTAGAAAATGTTAAAGACCTGATATATTCCCATGGGTTAAAAATAAAGTTAGAATTGTGGTGATTTGTTGTGTTATTCATGTTGAACAGCTCTTTCAATATTACCAAACTCTGCTTTGCATTGATTCTTAACACCTGATGCTTTTTTTCCTCTTTTTTAATGAGATGAATGACTTACACTTGGTGCTACTTGACAATCAGCTTCACACTTGCACCCCTTGTAGCACTTGGTTTTTAATACAGAGAAGCAGCCAGTGAGCTGGGGCTTGGAAATTGAGTGCTTATGCAGAATACACGGGCAGGACTCCATTTCACAACTCAAGCCTTTGCATTGCTATAGAACATGCTCAGTCCAAAGTTCAAGTTACATTTCCAGGTCCTTAAGTAATATTACTGATAATTTATCCTTCTGAATGAAGTAACTTCAGCTCTTCTGCCAGATTACTACTCCTTCTGTTCAGGTCCCCATCCAGATATGTTAACCTCTTTAAAAACGAACAAAACACAAACTATTTAGTGTCTCACGATCTCAAGTGTCTGTGATGCTTTTTCAGTAGCAGGTGACTGCAAACAGCCTCATACCAGTTGTGGTGACTGTTCAGATAAGCATCCCAGACTGAACTCCAGCACTTGTCTGAGAATATCCCAGGTTTTCCTTGTTGGGCTCCTGCTCAGGCTGAGCATGATGTTAGTGGGCTCCCCCGAGTTTCACGTAGGGGGTTTCACGTAGGGGGAGTCATATTTCAAGATGGCATGTCTGCAGGTAGGACAGGTTAGCGTTTTTTGTTGTTGTTGTTCCCTATGCAAATCTTACTGATTACTGTTTTCATGCTTTGACCTATCCCTTCTGGAGCACTAACCACATGGCAGTTTAGAGGAACACCCAGGTGGCTTAGCCCTTTAATTCTGTAGTTGAAGTGGCCTAGGAACTCACTTCACAGTGAAGATCAGCAGGTGAGCAGGCTCCTTTATGACTTGACTGCTTCTGAAAACTTAGAATAGCTTGTGACCCAGCCTAGATGCTGTGAATGCTCAAACATGGGGAAGAAATGTCCAATTTCATATGTGCTTAGTATTTGCAGCCAGTTGCATCTGCCGTGGTAAGATTTTACTGCAGATCTGAGCATACAACAGTAGCTGTGGACAACTACCAGCAAAAGAGGGAGTTACTTATTTTGTCAAAATAAAGATTCCTTAAGATGTAGTTTTAGCCTTTTACTGTTTTTGCTCAGCACATCAAGTGAAAACTCCACAGCACGCTGTTACATTCTGACATTCCTGGAGTATAATAGCCACATACAGCTTTCCTTCAAGTACAGTTGTTTCGGGTGGAGAGAGGGAGGGAAGTGAAAGGAAAATCTGAGGATATAGGGGACCAGTAGAGTGTACAATAGGCAAAAATCCCAGGTAATGATTTTTAGAAGTCAATCACTGTTTTGAGCTATAAGGACAGATGACAGAGTAAAAGAAATGTTTTTGCAGATACTGAAGTTGTGTTTTCAGATGACCCCAGTTAGATTGGTCTCTTGCATCATTGGAGGTTTGTCATTGTGTACATTAAAATGTTTTTTTGTGGGGTCCAATTTTAACTTCTGCTCCAAGGGGGGGTTTGCAGCATGTAAACTCACAGTGGAGGTATGTTTATGTTGAGTCTCTGATATAGATCAGCTCCTCTGCTGATGTACTATTTTCTGTCCCACGGTTGAGGTATTGCAGTTTATTTCAGTGGAGGGACAGGCCCAAGAATTTATTGCGAGACAAATGACTCTGCTCCTGGCGCCTTGGACAGCTCTGGAAGCATTTTTCATGTGTGTGCATGTACCTGAGTACGTGCACTTGCAGATGCAAAAGCCAGTGCATGTATATTCTGTCTATACTAAGGTGTCTACTTCTTTCCTTTTAAAAGAAAAAATAACTGTACCATTTTGGCTATGTTTCTTAGTTCTAAAAAATGCTGTAGAGACAACAATTTTGAGATTTTTACTGACAGGAACCAGCTGCATCAACATATGTAGCGTAGATCAACTTGAGCGAGGCTGTGCCAAGCCTGTTTTGTACACATAAGGGAAAATCAAATTCTTGTTCTCCTCTCTGACAATGTACTGTGAGTTTTAGGTTGCACAAAGGGTGGACAAACTTAGTGTCAGAATGAGGCGATGAGAAGAGAGGAAGATAGGAGTGGTTGGACTAGCATCCCTCTGCTCTCTCAAAACTCCAGGGAATGTTTCTCTTTCAGCTTTTGAAGAAGCAGGTGAGTGTATTCATTCTGACTGGCCCAGTAATTTTGTTACAAAGGGAGACATGCCTGCCTTCTAGGAATTCCATCCTTTCTATTATAAAAGGTTTTCATTCTTCTTGGGTGATCAGAAAGAATGCAGAAGGAATTTGGAGAAGCAAATGGAAGTGGCTCAGCTTACTAAGAATTCAGAAGTTCTTCCCTAACTTGAAAACTTAATGAGCATCTGAAGGAATGCCTCCTTTTAATTTAGATCATCAAATGAAATTTTGCAAAGAAAACTAAACACCAGATTCTAGTCCTGACAGGTAACAAAGACATGAACCATTTTCACACACATATGATGCATACTCCTTTATACCAGCCTTTCACAAAGGTAAAAACACAGGGTGTGGAGGTTTTTTTATATCCCACCTACTTTACTGCTCTCTATCCGACTCAAATATTTTTGCAAGACAAGTTTCTATTTTTGATGCTGCTTTTCCGAAAGTAAGAGGGCAGAAAAACGGGGAGAGCTTTTTCCTGGAGTCTTTTCTGAGTCCATTCATGTTGCTGAAGCAGTTCTGTAAAAGAACTTGGGGAGCTTCTGCAGGGAGAAGTAGCAGGGACGGAGATGAGGAGAACCACTTTTCCCCTGACTTGGGGGAATACTACTTCTCTACTAATGCAGGTAAATCTCCATTTCTGCAGAATGAGTCTCCGCTAGAATTTCTGTTCCGTTGTTGTTGAACTGTCCCTTTCACTTCTGTGCAACTGCTGGTTTAAAAGATGTAATATATTTTAATAACATGCTTAAATTTGGCAAATACATAATAACAAGCTTAAATAGCTTGTTCAGGTTCAGCTTAATAATGTGCTTAGATTTGGCAAAATTATATGTTGTGTAATGATTTTTAATTTCTACACAAGTTACTTGGTTCCTACTTGCCATCTTTTTATCTGTCCCAAATTTCACATGGTTAAAATGCCACAGCCAAGAGTCAAGTGTTAGAGTAACTGGCAGTCTAACTCCCTGGTTCTAATTTGAGATCTAAATTGTGAAGCTTTCAAGTTAAACCTTCTAAAGGGCATGGGCATATGTACTTCTAAGTACATATTAGCTATTAAGCACTCCAACTGACAATATTTAGTGTAAAATGGCAACTGTTTAGGATTAAATGTGTACTGATGCCTTCCATTTATAACTGCACTTCAATGCAGTTGTCAGAGAAATCTGTTTAACTTGTGGTTTTGCTACTAGCTCTTCCTCATTCAGGGATGATGTATGGTAATACACTGTTGCTGACCATTCATCAAGTGGGAAACAGATGGCACTAGTTTCCCTTCTATTGAAGGATGGTGTTGAAAGGCTGCTCCTGTGAGAATGGCAGCAGTGATGCAAAACAAAATATTTTCTGTATATGTGTGTTTGATGCCAGCCTTTGCCAGAACATTAATGCATCTTGTTCTACTGTGGTGTAAATACCAGCTGGTGACAGAGATCATCTTATTAGTGTCTGGATTCCTGCAAGAAACTGTGTTAGAAAGTAAATCACATTGTTGATACAATTTCTAATTTTTGCCATGTAGCAGTCAAGACAATTGCTGCTATCTTTTGTAGCACTGATGAACCTTGTGTCTGTGATTAGTCTTTCACTCTGCGAAGAAAAGTACCAGACCACAGATTTAACATTACAACATCTAAAATTGCTGTTTGGAAGCTGAAAAGTCCCAGGTGAGCATACTGTTGGATCTCCAGAGGCTTGTTTAACAGTGTTCTCAAGACAGCATCTCTTGAAGAAGCACATCAGATGCTAAGAAACAGAATATGTACATACTCCAAGTGTTTGCCTAGACACTCTGTTTGTCTTGACAGGGCAGGGACACTGACCTGATTTAGCTGTGCAGTAGTTTGCTACAAGTCCCTGAAAATGCATCCAGCAGAAGCTGTGAGTAGTTCTGAGTCCAACCATCTGGCAGTGAGCCCACTCAGCAGGTTATGCATTGGATACATTCTGCTGTCTGCACTGGATACTGGATCTGCTCCTGGCCTCGAGGCCAATGCTGTGCTAGCACAGGCTGCAGTGTATCTCCTAAGAAGCCTGGCAGTATTTGGGGTGACTTTGATGGATATTTGCACAAGTCATCCTTGGGAAAACGTAGCCCTAGGTGAGCAACTTGTGCTGCAAATGTGAAGAAAGGAATACAGCACTTCAAATCTGAGGCAGACAGTGTGAGCTGGGATGGGGGGCGGGGGGAAGGAGGCACCTATCCCCTCTATCTCTCTCCTAAGCATGGAAGATATTCTTGGCATCCAGCTTGAGTGAGTCCCTTGCCGTCAACAGGCTTTTTGAAGTCAAGATGAGCTTTATGGAAAGTTGACTTGTCTTTCTAAATGTTTGTGCAGTAGTAGTTGCAAGGAGACACAACCGCAGTAGGTACCAAGTGATTTTGTATGTGCTATACTGAAATGTAAACATACAAGCTTTCAGCTCCTTAATGGATTTTGTGTAAGAGTATTAACCAACAATAGTGGACACAGTTTTTGCTTTTGTCTTGTTCTCAGTGCCCTGGGAAACTGTTTATTTTGCAGAGCTGGTGTGCTCTCAACCTTCCCCTCTGGGCTGGGGGGATACCTTTTTACTTCTCTGTGGAAGACTGCTAGGCCTGGGTAGTTCACTAGTGTTTGCTGTGGTCCCATAAAAATGCACAGGATCTCTTTCTCTTACACACAATCTCTCTGTGAGTAAGGTAAGCACAATGCTACATATAGCTGTTTTATGGAAGCATGTTGTTGACCTCCTCTGAACCTGCTTTTCAAATTACTTTATTGCCATAATGATGTGGCAAGTCTTGGCAGTGTAGACTGAAGATCTGAGATTAATTTTCTGTGTCCCACTGAAGGATATTAGAATTATACCCCTTACCTGCCTCTAGGTAGAAGATGTGGGGACAGATGCCTATGCCACATACATCAACTAGCAACCCAGGCTGGCTTGCTGGGACTTGGCAGTCCCAGGGACTTACAGGTGATTGGGAGTTTCCTCACTCTACATTTGTTCCAAGTGATGGAGATGCTGTTCTCCTGAAAGTCCTGCCAAAGCTACTTTCAGTAGTGTTTGTGGGGAGCCCAGGTAACTTTCTGGCAACTTCTACAAGACAGACTTAGTCTCCTGTTAAGGGAAGAGGGGACAATATGCTATTTGCATGGCTCTGTCCAATTTTCATTTTTAAAAGCAGTTCTCAGCAGTGGGACCCTGTTTTCGTGGAACTGCCTGCAGCTGGTGGCCTGCCCTCTCTCTGAGAAGTTAGTGTGTGATCAGCAGCAGAGGTGGCTGCTCACTCCCTGCAGCAGGTGGTTGAGGCAAATCTTGCACCAGAATCTGTTCAAAAGAGAATATCTTGGAACAGTCCCTGCCTGAGTTATGAGACAGATGCTGTGTAGCCTGTGAGGACTTGCTGTGTGTCCAGGCCCCACGCCAGGAAAGCACTAGCTTTGCTCAGTTGTTGGTTTGGGTTTTTGAAGTGCTGTGGGAACTCTTTGTTTGTGTTTTCTGACAGTTTCTCATGCCATGTCAGACTGCCTAACAGGAGTCTGCACTGTGGAGTAACTGGAACCAGGGGAGAACTGTTCTGGTGGGGGGAACAACATGTGTTGAAAGGATCTTTCTTGTGGTGACTGCAGTAAATCCACTTGTAACTTCTGTGAAAAGTTTCTGCCTGGAAAACAGTTTTGCTGTAGGATACCTGCTCTGAAAGCAAATCCCAGCCCAAGTGTACTGAAAAAACCAGGCACACCTCTGAGAGCAGGATGGCATTTTTGGCTTTCTGTGGTGGCACTGAGTTTGCAGAACTCATGGTTAAAAAGTTCCCTGTAAGTGGAATTCCACTGTTATTGGCAAAGATGTGCGGTAGGTACATGCTGAGAAGTGCCCCGGGGTCCTGCTCCCTGGCCCTTTTCTAGCTAGGTTTGCTTCCCATGGAAAGCAGGGTGGGGAGGGCAGGAGCATGAGAATGGAGCATGTGCTGACATGGAGCTGAGATGTGGCTGGGATGCTCACCCAGGCCTCAGAATAGAGGAGTGCTCCCGAGTCCTGCAGCGCAGACATGGCCACTGAGGGCTGGGTGGGTCTCCACCCTGCTGTTTTTAGAGTGGCTTTTCAGGTATGTCTGCCCCATAGCCCCGAGGTATGACTGCAGCTCATTTAAAATGACTCCTACTCACTTTCAGCAAGGCTTGGCACAGGTGTTTCCAAGCAATGCTGGTGGTAGTGATGACAAGGTAGTTCCAGTGATCCAGAGTTCAGCCGCCAGCTCCTTATCCAGGGGCTGGGGCAGGTTCACATGGCCTGTCCTGCAGTCTGTTTTGCCACGTACTTTCATTAGCCAGGTCAGCTGCAGTCACACCTCTGGGTTGTGCTGTTGTAGATGTGCCCTTAGAGTGGATTTGTACAATAAATGAGCTTGTTATGAGTCCTGCTGGGTATTAGTTAATATTCTAGCTCTTAATTACATATTTTTTTAACAAGTGCATTCTAGGTGCATCTGCTCTTTTGAAGCAACATGGGATTAAAAAAATATGCCCTAATCTAACATCTTCCCATCAGAATTATAATTTATTTCTGGTTTGCCCAGTGGATTGCCCAGGTTTTTCTTTCAGTATGTAACAGTGATAAGTAACACCAGTTTCTGTTTGTTTTCACAGGCTGCAGCTGGGAGGAAAAGATGTTTGGCTTTCACAAACCGAAGATGTACCGGAGTATAGAGGGCTGTTGTATTTGCAGAGCTAAGTCTTCCAGTTCTCGTTTCACTGACAGCAAACGTTATGAAAAGGACTTCCAGAATTGTTTTGGGTAAGATTTTTTTCTTTAGTTAACATCAGGGCCAGTTACAGCGTTGGTCTTCAAGCTGCCAACCTGATGTGCTGCCCTTCCAGCTCTGCAGGACTGAAAGATTAGGTTAGCACAGGTGAATGGTAGGGAAAGGCTGCCTTCAGCTTCCTCACAGCTTTCCCGGGCAGACAGGGAGGGGCTGGATCCTCTGCTGCTGTGTACAGTACCATTTGATTTTTGATCTGCTGTCCTGCCAATGGAGAGCTGTTAATTCATAACAGCAAATCGTGCCTCGCCCACCTCACAGCACATGCAGGGATTTAAACCCCCCTGAAACTCTGCATTTTTCACTTGTTCCATAGAGGTGTAAATACCTGTGCAAAATGATGTACTGTACAGGTCCATGGAGGCTCTCTGTGGCTCAGAAGATTCAAGAATGTTAGATGAAACTTGATGACTAAATATTTAGCAGTTCCACAGGCTTTATCTGGAGTACCTGTTATGGATATTGGTGTCTTTGTTCAAATAAGACATATAAAAATGTTACTAAAACTTCTCATTGGAAACGCATTCTAATAGCAAAAGCGAGCATCAAGTAATTAGCTTTCTAATTAGGTAATGTTGCTTGAAAGCACTTGTAAATAAAACTAAAAATATTAGTGGTTTCTTATACCGGTTACTGTGACCCTTTAATTTTTTTTTAATACTTTGGAAGAGCTTTGAAATGTTGTATAAATATTTCCCTCTCCCCACCTCTTTCTGGAAATGCTCCTTTAACATACAGCTTTATAGTGCTTTGCATTTACCATGGATTTTTGTACATATGTCTGGTGGTGACTTATTTCTTGACTATTGTCCTTGGCAGTCAAAGACTGTATGAAGATGCATTACTTTTTTTTTTTTTTATTGTGGTTAACTACAGTAAAGCAGCTTGCAGCATACCAGGGCCATTGGTCTTGTGCTTTCTGAAATATGTTTGCCAAGGTAAAATATCAGTCTTAACTGACCAAGTATCTGAGCCTACCCTATTCATCTCTAAATGCTTCAACTTCTTCCTCCTTAAACAGCTGAAAAATTCTACAATGTTTCCTCCTTATATTTCTTCTAGCATAGATTAGCAGTAGAGATGATTCCTGAGGAAAGCTTGTTAAAGGGAATTATTGCTGTCATTCCAGCAACTGCTGTTTCTGAAATCTTATCCTTTGCTTGTGTGGGAGTGTGTTAGGTGGTATTTGTTACTCATCCTTGAAGCTCTGTGAGAAAGTTAAGACCTGAATAAGCTTTTGATGTTTGTTCCCAAAAGTGCGTTTGTGGAATATCATTCCTCCTTCTCCAATCAAACTAACAAACCCACAGGAACTGTTTTGGTTTGGGGTGGGGGAAAACAAAACCTGAAGGTGATGAGTTTGTTGTTTTCAGTGCCTGTCTGGAGGCATGTTATGACACCCTTTAATTCTATGTGGAAGAGTGTTTTCTTACAGTGAGACCTGGTCTTCAAATGGCAATGTTTGAGCACTCTAGATGAATTGTAATGGATGAAAAACAGAACTTCAGAACTCTTCTTGTTCATCAATTTTTATGCTTCTTGCTGTTATCAAGTGGGGATGTGCTTTTATTAATTGTTGTTAAATGTTTTTTGTTTTTACCAGGCTCCATGAGGCCCGTTCAGGAGATATTTGCAATGCCTGTGTTCTTTTGGTGAAAAGATGGAAAAAATTACCAGCAGGATCAAAAAAAAACTGGAATCACGTTAGTAATTTATTTCTCTTTTGTCCCCAAATCAACTGTTTCTAGAGAGAGAAGAGGTGCTAGAAAAGATTTGGGCTTTATTCTTTCCCCCCTTCTCACCCTTCCTGCCCTCAGCATCTCTAAATCCTTCCTGGAGTATTTCCTATTCTGTGCCTCTTACCTGCCTTCATTTGGCTTCTGTGCAAATGGTGATTATGCAAGCCTGAGACAGAGCCACAGACTGACTTACCTTGTAATTCCTTGTTTTCACAAGCTTATAACTTTGTCCAAAAGTCTCGTATGACACTCAAAACATTCCAAATTTGGTCTCTGTCCAAAACTGGTTGCTTTTTTTTTCCCCAAGCAAGTGATTTGCTCCAGCAACACATAAATCAATGTCATTTAATCAGATAATTACAGTGACGAATATCTTGCAGCAATTCTCACTCATATATTCTGTTTTGATACATCTAATTCAATTTGGGCCTGGGGCTGGGAAGGTGATCAGGATTCCTTGTATATGTAATAATTGTTATCCAGGAAGCCTTGATGATAAAGGGAGCCAGAACTATAGTTATTACTACCACTGGCTTTACTCATAAGTTAAATTCATGATTTAAAAAAAAGAAACTCCAGGACAAATTCTGGGAGAAACCCTCTGAACTGTCCCTGTATTAGTTTAAATAACTGTTGTGAACTAAACTGAATTTGTCCAAAGTGGGAAGTTGGCAGAAGTTGAACTATATGTGCTTTTTATGTTTGCTGCACTTTCATACAGACTCGGCCCTCTACAAGCCAGATTTAAAAGAGAAATGAAAATGAGTGTCAGTGCATAGAACTGCCTTGGATTAACTAGATTGGTTTTGAACACCTTCAGTTAAGTTTAGTAGAAGCGTCTCCACTGGGGCAGTATCTGAGCATGATGCAGAAGTATTAGGCTTGCATTTTCTGTGTTCTAGGTGGTAGATGCCAGGGCTGGACCCAGTCTTAAAACAACACTGAAACCAAAGAAAATGAAAACTCTGTCTGGAAGCAGAATAAAGAGCAATCAAATCAGCAAACTGCAAAAGGAATTCAAGCGGCACAGTAAGTGGATCCAGAGAGATTTTGGCAAAGAAACTTCAGCCTCCCCTAACATGGCTTACTGTTAACAGGCCAAGTTGAATCACTATCTAGATTTGATTGTACACTTGCACATTTGTGCAATCATTGTTTTCACAGCCTTTTGTCCTCTTGGAGCTTGGGGAGGGGGTGGAATGAGAAGGAAGAGCATGTGTGCAGGGTGGGCAGCAAGACAGAGGTAGGGAAGTCGCAAGGAGTGGGGAGCCTGGTTTGAAAGTTTGGGCAGTTGTACCTTATGTCTTAAATGACATCTCTAGAAAAAACTTTGGCAAGACCCTCATTAGAACTGAAGTTGAAAGAGGCTTCCCCCTGCTCTCAGTAATGTGCCATGGCCATTTTCAGCTCTCTTCCCAAGATTTCAGTCTTTTTCTTCCATACATGTTTTCAGCCCAGGCTTTCTATTAAGCTGAGATTTACCCACCTCCACGTACATACTCCACTCTAAGTTCCTATCCTGTTTCTTTATTCCTTCCTCTGCTGATCTCAGTGATTTCTTTTCTGTAGCACATGGACTAATCAAATAGATTTGGTTTCATAGCTTTCCAAGAAAGCCATGTGCCAGTCGTAGTCTAAGTACATACGTGTTGTACTTTAGGTTTTTTCTTCTAAAGCAAACCTTCCAGTTTCTTAACTGTTGATGACTTGGTCTTTTCTCTTTCAATTATCCTACATGGCTTGAAGGAGAAAGCTCTGAAAAATCAGTAAAAGCCCTGACCCAAAGAGCTTGTATCTCCTCATTCAGTGTGCTGTAGCTACAGTTAATCTAGTTGTGTTACTAACGCTGCTAGAGATGACAGCTGAAAGGTAGGCGAGCAGACGCTCCGCTAAGGTATATGTCTGCGCTGAGTCCATAGCTCATAGTCTTGGTCCAGCAGAAGTTCAGTACTACCTAATGCATTATGAGAATATATACATATACAGTGAATCCTCTCTATTACGACCTCGTGCATTTGCGATTGAATTTATTGCAGTTTTGATTCCACCCTTTGTGAAATTTTGCAGCTTGCGCATGCGCAGTGCCTCTGCTCCACCGAGAGGCGGTGCTGGAGCTCCCCGTGGGCCGGTGCTGGCCCGGCCCTACGGGGACAGCCAGGAGTCCCGCTGTCCCCTGTGTTACTCTGAGCACAGCTGGGGAACTGACCCCCCTGCGGGCACGTGTTACCGTTTCCATGGCTACGGGGGGGGAGGGCAGTGCCGCAGGAAAGTGGGGCTGGGCTGGGCGCAGCGGCCAGC